>JABAYD010059158.1:0-13692 GCA_014822095.1 Diplotaxis tenuifolia
AAAATAATTATTCAAATCAATATACATTATATATACCTAAGTAAAGAGATGCAATACAAATTCACATTTGAAAACAAATAATAAGACAGAACAAATCTAAACACTTGCAAAATTGTAATGGATGATTTAATAGAAGCAGAAATTTTGGAGTGTTTTCCAGCTAAATTTCTATATAGATTTAAATCAGTAGCGAAACAATGGAAATCGATGATCGAATCTAGTAAAATATGAAATATCCATAAGACATCTTGCTCGATTCCCAAATCCAAAACTATTTGTTATTCCACCAGAAATCTCTAGTGATGATCAGAGCTGGAGAACCATATGGTTGGAGACCATTTCAAAAGATTATAATAACCACAACAAAATCTTTATTTGTTCTTACAAATTTCCGGAACAACATATGGGGTTTTGTGATGGGTTGGTCTGCATCTTTCATAGCTTACAAATTTTGATCTGCTCCAAATAATAAATTCAGTTGCAAGTTTTGTTTTGTTGGCTGAGTTTTTAGCTTACATGTTGTGTAAAAACTACTCCCTGATGCATGTTTATTAATTATTAGCATGGACAGTAACATATACAAGTCTGTTACAGAAATGCATGTTGACACATGTTAGTGGAATCGTGGTGTTTTTTGTTTGCATTGAAAGTGCTTTAAAGTTAAGCTTGGAGAATGATGATCACTTCTCGGGTAATTTAATTTTACCCCCTTAGGGAACTTGCTAGCTAACACTTGTGTTTGACTTTGGTGACTTCCAAATCAATTCTTAGTGTTCCTTAGCAGAGGAGCAACTCCATGGATGTCTTCTTTACTTTAATATTATTCCCTAGTGTGGGAATCACTGTAAAACACCAGAAGTTAAAGGGACAAGCCAGCTGAATGCATTCTACTATAGTTAGATGTCTGTTGATTCGGTTTTGGTTTTAAACAAAAGTATATTAGGAGAAGTATGTGATGCAAATACTATTCTCTTTTGAATTTGATTTGGCATCTAATAAGCTTCTGATTGTGAAAACTGTCATTGTCTATATAAACTTTGGATCTTTTTCCACTGAAACATGATTTCAATATCTACATACAAATCTTAATCGATGTGACGTATCAGGGATAATCTAAGGGATTAGTAAGGTAATTATGGTGCATAACAACATGATTTCCGCATCGTTAACATCTTAATTTGTGGGAAATATTGATTGTTAATTGCAATGATTAGCATTATTATATGCTTATTATCACTTTAATGTAGACATCAACTCGATATAGACCCCACCCAAAGCAAACTTCACAGAATCTTTGAGTTATAATTCTGTAAATCCAAGATAAGAATTAATTTTCACTAATACAACCCTCTCACCCACATGGTCACATATCATTACAAAAGTGTTTTTTTTTTTTGGGCCAAAGTCTTTACAAAAGATGGAAGTGAAAATGTCAGTTAACAAGTGTTAATTATATGTACTAATCTGATCATTTTCTCAGAGTTGGTAACCGATTAGATTAAATTATGGTTAACTGTTGATTCACATAATGGTGATAAATTTGTGAAAATATAATAGCCACATGACAAGATTAGATTAGAAAGGACAGTCTAAATGTAACTTTAATAGTCACATGGCAATGAAAACAACAACCTCTGACGAAGAACTCTTCGCCTGTGGATTAATGTCTGTTTCTTTTAACCACATGTAGGACCTCTCTTCGATAATCACATTGCATCCACTCAATATTTTGTTTTATTTTAAACGTACAATCTTGTTTATGCTGATTTATTGTCATTTGATATCATATAAAATCCTCCACTATGCTATAGTTTTTTTGTTTGACAACACCATGCTATAGTTTTGTATACATAATATATGTGTGTATATCAATTCATATTGCAAAGCAAAACTGTATATGATACATCAGTTGATTGACTAAAGTCAGACGTTCACGCCTAATAAATCGGTGACAATAGAGTGGCCAATAATGCGTATAACGTAGGACATGTTTTGTTGTTTCAATGACAATACTCCACAACATTTTTGTAATTCTATCAGTTTAGATTAGATACACTATCTTATGTAGGGTTACTTTCACTTGAACTTTAATCGATGATACATTCTTTGCTGTGAATATGATACATCATGTTATCTATTATTTTTTACTATAATAGTTACACCAGCCTAATAATAATTGCCGAATGCCTATAACTTTCTCCACAATCCAATTTTATACAAGTTTTGAGTGTTTACTGCATATATAGGCTTAAAATAGACCTCAAATCTTGAGCTACACAAGAATATATCAAGGAACTAAAGTACAGCTTAATTGATGAAACTAACACATCTTGAAGTCAATCATTAAGCAAACAAAGGTAATAATAAAAAAAAGATAGTAAAAAACGAAGAAGTTATACAATAAAGACTAAGAAGAAGATGACAATTAAGAGATCATAACTTAAGAGTCAAGTCAATATTCTTTAACTGATTATGATCGTCTTGCTTGCTCTTGAAATATCCAATGTTACTGTTGGGCGGTTTCTGGTGAATACTCTGTTTGAAAACATGGCTTAAACTCGCTGCTTGCCTTATTTGGAAGGGATTATGGATCGTTGAATGAGCTTGAATCCCTAGCGTCGATCTGTTAGTACTCGCCGAGCCATGTAAAGGTAACGATGCCATGCTCGCTAATCTGCTGACTGAACCGTGACCAAACGCAAACGCTGAAGTAGGAGAGGATGAGAGACTCATCTTGTAGTAGTGTCCGCGTTTGGCTAAGGTACGTTCGCGCTTATGAGCGTTTTGGTGGCCGCCTAATGCTTGTGAGCTATAGAACTTTCTTTGACAATAGTTGCACGAGAAGACTCTCGGATCTTCCGAATGTTCTTGATGATGCGAAGTCGATGATGAGATTGTTTTGAAAGAATCGAGGAGATTAAGCTCTGCTGAATTACCATGTGGCAAAAGGGTCAAACCTAACTCAAGATCTTGATGACCTCGTTTCTTGATTTTTAACATTTCTTTATCTTTGATGGAAGAATCCATGTATACGTTGTGTATTTTTTATAGCCTACAGAGGGAAAATAAAGAGAAGGATAATGAAATTTTGATATAGATAATATGTTAAGTGATGTGGTCGTGGGAAGTGAAGTGTGAGTTCTATTTATGGAATTGGAGGGACATGTGACCCTTTTAAAAAAGTGAATGATGTTTAAAGAAAAAAGGACACTTTTGATGTGTGTAATCTGACCTAGAGCTGCAGAGCCCACACATGTAACCGTATAGTAGTCGTCACTAGAAAAATAAAGAGAAAAATAAATGAATGTTGTAATAATTTGAATTATTGATATATTTGGGAACATGAGGAATGAGTGTTCATGATTTCATGTTATACCTATTGTAATAAATGCTATAAGTAGCTCTATCTTTATCAAATGAGTTTGTCTTTGTTGCCACCTTGTAAATTTCTTATGTTTTTTTTTTCGTTATAAAACGTTTATTTTAGAATCATAAACATATATATACAGTATGTACGTAGGTACGTAGTTCCATTCATCTAGGGTTTAGGTGAGACGTTTGATTCAAAAACCCAAATGAAGAAGCTGTCTTTATTTGTTTAAGTGTTAGGTAAGTTAGCACTTTAGACAAGGATTATGAAGCCAATGAAATCTCCCCGACAATCACTTTCGTTTCAATTTTTAACCCATTCTCTCGCGTTTTCGGTTGAATGTCCAAAACTGAAAATCCATACACATCCATCTCACATAGATAAATAAATATAATCACTAATCATTGATTGTTTTTTTTTGGCTAAATCTAATCATTAATTGTTTGTGATTATATATATATTGCTCTCGTTAACTTACAAATGTATATACACCATTGATATAAGTCAACTAACCTGGTAAAATTATGACCTCTATAAAACAAAAAAAAAAAAACTAAACTGGTAAATCAGTTCATTTTTTTCTATTTAAGTTGTATATGTGGTTAATCAAATAAAAATCTATGTATATATAGATCTGTTAGATGAAAGTTTATTCATAAACGTTGAAGATTGTCTTACGCGATGTTTTTAAATATTAGCTCTCCAATGTAACTATCATTTGTTCTAGCTACCGGATGAAACATCTTTGTTGTGGGCGTTGGCCTAGTCCTTCTTCCAGTAACTTTCCTATCAAATCTTTCAAGACTTTTTTTTTTTATATCTCGAGATGCGAAGTATTTTTATCGCTACTGCTTCACATCATATATTACTAAAAACAGTACATTGCGATCTTAAGATATAGTAAGGCAATAAGTTACGAACTGGACATACCGGTTTAATTTCTAGTACATCCAAATGTGAACTTATCACCAACATATGATTCCCCAACATCTATTAAAAATAAAAACATTCATCTGCTGGAAAACAGAAGCCATCCAGCTTTAGTTACAAAAAGTACACATCTTTTGTTTCATCATAGTGACTTGTGGAGGTGATGTATTTTGTTTTTATGTTTGCTTTGTCTAATCAATTTAGACAGTATATCTCCTCCTAGATTACCTTGTCGGTCCAACCTCCACACCCAAAGATATATGGACCACCATCTCATTCTTTATTAGCCCCAAGAAAAAGCAAACAGGAAGAAAGAAAAAGAACGTCCATGAATGATAGAAGCCTAGTTTGTCTAACTGCATAGTTAGTAATCAAAATTGCTCTCTAAATTATTTGATTATTCAATCATAAACAACTTGGTTGTATACATTGTTTTTCTTCTTCTATGATTGATTGACCATTTAAACATATATAAACCCACCATCCCTTTCTTGCTCCTATATCACAAAACAATGGGCTACTCTCATTCAAAGGAAAAATGAGACCCATAAGTCCATATATGGTTTTGCATGGACCGTAATTAGCCCCATGAGTCCATCATATGTGAGTCCAAAGGCAGATCTATATCTATGTGCATGGACCGTAAGTCCATATATGGTTTTGCATGGACCACAAGCTATACACTCTAGGGTGGTTTCAACTAGCTTTTGCAATTATCTGTATCTGCAATATCAAAGGACTTGTCATTGCATGTGTTGCAAAAAAAAAGACTTGTCATTTCTTTTATGTGGTGGAGACGTGGAGTTGGAGTTTCCTGTATTAGATTTTCGTTTGCTTTGTGGAATGCTGCATCATTATTTGTAATCTGAACGTTTATATATTATGTACTAGCTTCAGGAATTAGATCTTATACGGATGAAGCAAAGAGTTAAGAGGCCAAAGCCTCAAAGTGCAGCCTTACGTCACTTATGGGTACTAAAAAACGGAAAATCATCTTTCAATATTGGAACATTCTATTTTCCATGCTATTGCTTGGCAATTGAATCTGTTATGAGCTCTGAGTCTGATCAATGTTTTCAAAAGCTTATATTATAATGATATATATATCTCTGGCGTCGGAGATTATAAAATACACATAGTAATGCAAACAGCTACAGACAAGGCGAATGGGAATAAAAGATTTATAAGGGATCATCTCCTGAAGCTCCTCTTCTCTATGGGTGCTTCGTCTTCCTCTGGCAGCTTCACGATCGTGTATGCTCCTGCTCCGATCAACGCTCCAAGAATTGGGGCAGTAAGGTAAATCCAAATGGCTCTGTAATTGTTTGCTGCAATGGCTGGACCTAGTGTTCTTACTGGATTCATCGAAGCTGAAGTTGCTGGTCTGTTTATCATCATCAACAAAATATAAATATGTGATATACGATTCAAAAAGAGACAATGGTGTGACTTATATCAATCTAGCTAGTGATTTTTACCCAGCTATGAGTATGTTAAGCATGACCGTTGCTCCTACCGCTATTCCGGCCAACTCTCCCACCTGTCATTTTATATTTCATTTTCAGACACATGACAAAGTGTTTCATCCGGCCTGTTTATTCTCTAAAAAAATCAGTGTTAATTAGCGTAAGATTTACAGCTCTAGTGTCGGTGGCGACGGCAGTGACAACAAACATAAGGTTGAAGCTGATTATGAACTCCAAAGCGAAAGCTTGGCTGAGACCCACCGTTGGCACAGTCACGCCACCGCTCATCGTTGGTTCAAACACTGCTTTCAGTGCAAACGCCGCACACAACGACGCCATCACCTGCGCTCCTATATACACCGGCACCTAATTTTTTTTTTTTTACAAATTAACAATAAATTGTTTAGACACTAACAAATTAATTAATTAGAACATTCCAAAGAAAAAAAACGCTTTGAATTATCAAATTTTTGTAGTATATATTAATTAACTTATATCTCGAAGTTGCGTGTGCATGTGCATGTTCACGTGTTTCTCAGTAACATCCAAAAAATGCATAAAAGAAATTAAACTGAAGTAACTGACGTTTTGTCAGTAACATCCAAAAATGTAGTAAAAGAAAGAAAATGAAAGTAACTGACATGTTTCCAAGGGAAGTGTTTAAGAGCAGCAAATGCAATGGTGACAGCCGGGTTCAGATGTGCCCCGGAGATGTGACCGGTCGATAATATAACGATCATAACGGCAAGACCAGCCGAGGCCGCGCAGCCTATAAGTGTGACCGCTCCATCTGTCTTTTGATTCACAATCGCAGTGGCTGTCCCGGCGAAGATCAGTATCAATGTCCCAACAAACTCTGCTCCCAACTATACACATATACTCTCATATATATTTGCCAAAATGAAAGCATCTTTATTTAAAGAAAATGTGTGAGCATATATATATGTACGTACTTTGCGGTAGAGAGAGACGTTAGGAGGAGGTATAGCGCAAGAGACTGGAGGGAGTCTTCCATCTTCAAGTGCCCATTCATTGTCAACACTGAAACATTTGCAGCTTTTCAGAATTGACTTTGGTGTGTATTTACCATTATGCCCATTCCTCTTCCCGTCGAAACCTCCAAAGAGCGGTGCTCCTGGAGTCCCCGGTGTTGTCGCTGGAGTTGAGGGCATTGATGGTATTTCCTCATGGTCCATCTTGGAGAGAGGGATGGAGAGATAGGATCTTTGAGGATATATCTATGTTTTTGTGATTGTTGTGTAGTAGAGAGATGAAGAGAATGTGTAGGGTATTTATAGGAGGGGATATAATATATGAGAGTTGACTTATGAGTGAAGGGATCCAAAAGATATGATTTATTTGTTTTGGTTTTGAGTGAGTGAGTGGGTTGGTAATCCTCAGTTTTAATCCATGTGCCTTAAGATAGACTCTTTGCATAACATGAAATGTTGCTATCTTTATTAGAATGGGTCGTGTATACCATGTTTTTGATATATTTCTACGTACATGATACATGTATCGTAGTGTGTTAAAGAAGCTTTAAGCATGAATTAATCATTGTGGATCGCTTTCCTCCTGAACATGCATTATTTGCCTTAAATTGTTCTTCACCTTGGGTGTTTGTGTGTGGCTGTGAGCTGTTTAGCAAAGAGAATGATTATTTTAAAGCGATGGTTCCTCCCCTTTCATTGTCACAGTCGACTCTTTTTTTTTTGTTTCGTTTCTTATTTTTT
Organism: Diplotaxis tenuifolia; assembly: GCA_014822095.1. Lineage (NCBI taxonomy): Eukaryota > Viridiplantae > Streptophyta > Magnoliopsida > Brassicales > Brassicaceae > Diplotaxis > Diplotaxis tenuifolia. Next base: position 7,500 of record JABAYD010059158.1, read on the forward strand.
GGATTAATCTGTGATACATACAAAAAAAAAAACGCACCAATGTATGAAGTACTTTAAGATTAACTGATATTCTGTCTCCAAGGAATTAGTTGTTTCTTTTAACACTTGTTTATTGCTAATCGAAAAAATAAAGAGTAAAATAAAGAGATGACAGCAGAAAAATAAGTTTGTAGGATTGAAAGCGTTCTCAAAATAATCAGTTTATAGTCCCTTATTCGCATTTTAACTTCTGCCTAAGTATACATTTTGTTGTTGAAATAATACCTAATTGGTACGTTACATACTATTATGTGTTCCAAAAAAAAGTACTTTACATATTATACTATTTGCAAAGTTTTATAAGTGGACTCCATTTGATTGAGAAAACTATATAGAGACAGCTATGGGTCTATACATCCGAAGAATATATACCTCGTAGGACTAACAGTACCATTTGAATTTCGTTCATTCCCTTGAAGCTAAATCACATTGCCTCATCGAATATATGTGGTAACGTTGAATATTTAACATACGATATAAATAAAATGAGAACTATGTGTGTGTGTCAATGAATGTGGTGGTGTTGGATTGTTGGGAGTGTAAGAGAAAAAAAAAAGGAAACAACTCAGAACCGTTCAAAGATGGTGAAAGAAGTGACTGTTTGTTCTAAAGCCCGACGTCACATCGCAAATTTTACATCATATAATACGATTTTTGTATGAACTTTTCTAGTTCTAACCGTATTAATCCCTAATTCTGTTTAGTTACTCTCTCTTTTGAGATAATTCCGATTAGTTGAATCACTTTGATATGTATAGATAATGTGTGTGTGTGTGTGTTAATAACTGCGTTAGTGAAAATGAGTTAGTACTGATTATTTGCTTTCGTGTAAAAGAATACACATAAATTGATGGGAGACAATTGATAATGATATTGAAGGGGATGTTTCAAAGTGTAAAGGAGAGGAGGAAGAAGAAAGAGTCTGGAATAGAAATGGTTGTAGGGTCGATAAAAATTGTCAAAAAGTCCGGTCTAAATAATTTTGTCCCTCACTAATCGTGGCTACCATGAACTGGTCAACTTTGTTCCATATATTTTTCTGTTCCTTTAAAAAAAATAGAATAGCTGCACTGTTGTCGTTGAGTCTTCTTTTTCTCCTTCCTGTTCCTCAATTTTAAAAGTTTGTTCGGATTTATAGCATAATTGACATGATGTTTCAAACTGGTAATCAGCGTTTATGATGTAGAACTCATCTCTTTCGGATAATATTTCACTGTGTAGATATATGGATGCACATATATTTTTGCAGTATACATAAACCAACCTATGTTGAATGAAACCCCGAAATATTGTGTTAAATTTTGCCATAGTTACCTAATTAGACCCTTTTTTTTTTTGAAAAAAACTACTCACCTAATACTTAGAAAGAGAAACTTATATAAATTTCTTAAATCGAACAAAAGAAAAAGAAACGTTAGAAAACAACTCCAGGAACATGGAACTCGTCGGGAGACCATTTTGAGCCACACAATTAAAGCAAGCGTGAGAGTAGTGGTGTCAAAGAGAAAATGTGATGGAATTATTGTGTTCGATTATTGGATTGGAAAACTAATAATGATTGATGTCGTCCCAATAAACTCTTCCATGCATTACTCATTTTGGGAAACGTTGTTGTCAACGATCACTTTTATGCCACTAAAAAAAGAAGAAATTCAAAACACTATAATCTTAAGAATAAAATAATATCAAAACCGTAGTTTGGGAGTATAAAAAGTTCTATATACTCTTCTTTAGATTATTTCCAATATATTTTTCTATTTTCATCTTTTAAATAAAAAAAATTCTATAATAGAAATGGAATTTGCTCCAATATATTTATTTAAATTAGAGATTTTCAAATATAGAATAAATATAGAAAAATGATCTTTTCTTTTATAAAAAGAGAATAGAAATTTCTATTTTTTTTTTTAAAAAAATAGAGTAAAGTTGAAGTGGTTTTCCCTCTAAATAGTAGTAATATATATAGAGGTAAATCTAGAAGAGGGTTAGAGGTCCTTAGAAATAATCACAAAAAATGTGTTAATGTTTCTGGAATAAAAAAAGGTTAACGAAATAATTATCAATGAAATCCTCTATTTTGTCCAATAAAGATCTGATCTATCCAAAGCTATTATCATAAAAAACATTATATTGTAGAGCGATATTATCTTTAAATGCCTACCGTACATTTTCTTTAATAAGTAGCAAACCAAACAAATGAGCTTGAAAAAGATAAGAAATAAGTTTAAGATTGAGACTAAAGAAGGACAAACCATGGATTTATAATCCTTATACAACAAAAAAAACTTGGCAAACATAGTGAAAACACAAATAACTGGTAAGACAATCCTTCATTGATTATCCTGATTCCTGTAAGATAAGAACAAGCCAGCAGAATAGTATCATCAGTTATAATCTTTACAACATCATGTATGAAATGCTAAAAAAGTAAAAAGAAAGAAATAGCACATCCCTATAATATATAGGTGATCAAGAGTATATATTTGCTAAAGTTAATGTACATACCATTTAGGTTGGTTTGCGTTTGAGATGTCTGATCTGCTGAGTCAGGTGAGCAATTCCTTGTTTGAGTGTGGCTTTTCTTCCATGTTCAAAATTCCACAGAACTGGAACAGAATACCGACCACTAGGGTTAAACTCATTCAGTTCCTCGAGTGCTATCTTCACAGAGTTCTTCACGTCTTCCCCGAAGTCTTCACTCAAATTCTTAAGTTTCTCGTCCTCATCATCCACAATTTACTGCAAAATAACCATTGCTTTTATCAGCTCTGCATCCTTCACCTCCAACTTCGATTCTCTCTCCATGACGTCCTCAAGTTGTAACTCCTCCTCACTTAATCTCTCCCTCTCTTAAAAAACGTCCTTTGACGTTTTAATTTTATAGTAATCTGTTCTTGGTTTTGCTTCATCTTCCTTCCCTGCTTTAAAGGTTGATGACAGCTAAGATTTTGATTTTCAAAGCACACAAAAGTTTTTAATTGGATAGAAGTCTGCATGCATGTAAACAACGCGATGAGAAGTCGTATCGTTCATTCAATAATAATAATTATTATTTTCGTTTTCAAATTTTAAACCTTTAAAAAAAAAATACTATTGGACCGCGTGGATAATAAAGAAACCGAAACAATTAAGAACGGTAGCCATTAAGTAAGGCATAAACTCGAGTGTATTAATAGAAGGCCCATTGACCAAAAAAAATAGAAGGCCGCTTAATTCACATATTTTGTTAGGCCCAATATATATGGTGACCCAACTGAAGCTTTCAAGGGAGCTTTAAACGAGAGAAGGAATAGTAGTAACAAGTGATGGTCAGCACAGCACCAGCAAGCAGAATGGGGAAGCCTCCTCCTCCTCCTCCTACAAAGAAGACAGATGAGATTGGCGTTGGCGTCTCTTAGCTTCTAGAATTGACTTTTAAAGGTATCTACTATTATCCATGCCCTCTACATCGATCGCATTACCCTACAATTGATTCTAGAATTGACTTTTTTTTTATTTTTTATTTATTTTTTTAACATTCCTCGTGATTTGGATTGTTAATTATCCAGAAACGTGTTGCAGGTGACAGACACCCCTGGGCTTCTCAGGCGATGTGATGGTAAAGTCTAGTTGCTACATAACTCTCTTGTGGATGCATGATTTTATGATACTTGATGAGGTATTGATTGTTTTTTTTTTTTTTTTTGGGTTGGTGCAGAGGATAGGAATAATCTAGAGAAGCTAACTCTTGCTGTACTCACTCATCTTCCAACCGCGGTTCTATATGTTCATGATTTAACTGGTGAATGTGGGACTTCTCCTTCTGATCAGGTAATCATGTTTTTAAGCATAAGATGTGCCAAGAATGCATTAATGTGCATATGGTTATTTTGTTTGCAATGATCTGAAGAAGACAATACATGTGTGTGAGCCAAATGGTTGGGTCTGATTGTGTTATGTATTTGTTTTGAGGGCATTGCAGTTTCGAATTTATAAAGAAATAAAGGAAAGGTTTGACCGCCTTGAGTATTACTTGTGGATTGATTTTGTGTCCAAATGCGATCTGCTGGGAGGCGGCTCTCCGGTGATCTATGCCAAGTAAGATATAAGTAATGATGAAGCAGAAATCATTAGGTACAGGGAAACAGGACCTGATGGATCAATTCATGTCTCAGTGAAAACAGAACAAGGTCTCAGTGAGGTATGTAAAAACCCCTACCATCCCCAGAAATATTTGATGTCCTTAAACTAAATAAAACAAGTAGCAAGAGTGTGTTGGGTGCTCTGCTTTCTCTAAATGGCTTGCAGCTAAAGAGCAGAGTCAAGGAAGTACTGAGTACTGAGATAAAGAAGATCAAAACTGAAGTGAGAGTTGATCCAACTGTCCCTAGTTCTTAGATCGTAGATATATTTTGCCTTTTACCAACCCATCCCATTTTAAGCTTTTCTCACGATGTCTTCTTTGTTTTTATATTTCTTAATTAGGATTGAAACGTTAATGCATTATATATCAAAAGGTTAAATAATTGATAACTGTTTATTTATATACATATATGTCTTAACACTCAATTGCACTTCAAAATAATTGAAAATTTTGTTTGTAATTTATATATTGTAATTTTTTTGGGTCAATATATATTGTAATTTAGAACTTGGTTATTTAAGTTAGTTGCGTGGCTTGGCCTATAAATATGTCCTCGAGAGCATTATACACTATTAGCCAGATCAAATAGCGAGAACAGGTTTAAGGTAAAAGCTCTTACTCTTTTTTTTTCTCTCTCTTTTTCCTCCCATTCGTCTCTCAAATACTTAGTTCGCAAGCAACTTAGTGGTTTCTTTTCATTTGTAGAGTTCTGAAGAAGGGATCAAATTTTCAGGGCTCGCTCTCCGCATACCAGGATTCTCTTTTTCACGTGTCACGTAAGTTTTTAAGTTCTTTTGATTCTTCTTTGATTCTTTCGGGCAATACAACTTCCTCATTCTCCATTATACTTATTCAGGACTCGCTCTCTGCACGTCGTAGTTCTCCCTTTCACGTGTAACGCAAGTCTTAGGGTGGGTTTTTCTTTGTTTTCATCGTAACCTTTCCTTACGTCTCGATTATGTGGGTTTCCCTCTTCAAGTTCTCAACCCTTAGTTGTATGTGCTTGAACTCGTAAGCTGGTGTTGTAAGCTTTAAGATTGCTATATGGACAAAAGTGCTTCTTGTATTTACGATTCTTGATTTTCTTGGGTGTGTGTGTATGGCCATTGATGTTACGATCACCAATGACTGATTCTCTCAGTTTCCGGCGTCGAACTTCCTTACGAAACCTATAGTTTCTGATTCTCCTTTAGCTTATGATCTTTCTCTGTGTCTTAGCGTTTACACTGTTGGCTTGCCTTCTTCAGGAGTACAATAAAAAACCAAGAAGAAGATGGATGCTGGTCATGAATTGCAGAGGAAGATCAACGATTACGAAAGGAAAAGAATGCATTACGAACGCAAGATTAGTCGTCTTGAGAATGATCTTTTTCAGAGGGATCAAGAGATCATACGTGCAAAGTTCACAATATTGCAGGTGCGTATATATCTTTTAGGATATTTTCATTCAGATAAAGCACTTATGTCCGCATCATGTTCCATTTTTTGTTCTTGTTGAACTTGTAGGCTCTGCCAAAACTAAATACTCCAGAGAAGGGTCCATTGGTTGACACAGTAAGAGTCCCGGGCTACCTAGACCCAAAGATGTTCGAAGCAGCATGCCTCAGTAACCCATGTGAGGATCGTGATGAGGGGGAATCAACGAGGAAGGATAGAGTAATACTTGAGGCCGAAAGTCTGTGCAATGAGTGGAGAAACAAAACCAGCACTGGACTTTGGGAGCTTTACATTGAAGGTCCGGAACAGGGAGAAGAAGAAGACGACTGGGTACAAGTGGACTGAGTCAAAGATAAATATGGTGAGGAGCTTTACAAAGCTATTAAGATAGCATGGACTGAGTCAAAAGAACGTACAAGAACAGGAGTGCACTTGAAGCCGTGGGACTATGAAGCTGGGAGGGAGAAAACATTAACAGAGCTACTTGTTCCACTTCGACAGCAGATCCAGTTCCTCACTATGAAAACCACCAGTGAAGAAGGGAAATAATATATGAAAACAAACTATGGGATATGATATACCAATAATATGATT
>JABAYD010059171.1:0-11926 GCA_014822095.1 Diplotaxis tenuifolia
AAAATTCACATGTAATTTGCTCATACATTAAGGAAAATTAATCAATATTTATCACTAACCACGAAAAGAACAAACCACTATAACTCAATCTATGTTTGCCAGAAATCAATATCAACCATCAATATGTAACATCTAATTAGCTAAAAGAATCCACACACGATGTAAGAATTTATTCGTAGATATTAATAATTTCATGGTTACAAACAATTTTGAACTCATTAAAGAATATAATATAGAAACCAATACCACTAGTGTGAAATATTCTCTGGCTTGTAACTCATGTATTGTAGCTCCCCATGAGAGCATAACTTATGTTCCTATGTTATACTATTGTCTGTTCCTCTGTGTTTGGAAGAACTGTAACGTCTTAAACTTGTTTTAATGCATAACTCGAGTATTTACATATGGAGGATGCTTCATGACTTTTGACTTTTAATTTTCCTATGTATATACGGCTTCAGACTATAGAGAAATGCGTATCTGCTTGTTGGCAAAAATCGTTCTCATCTCCTGAATTTTCTTGCTAATCTCACCGTTCATGCGCAGCGTCTTAAGTACAGAGAAGAAACAAAGCTTGTTGATGGCGAAAAATATTTTTATCAAGATGCGTGGCAGAGATGAACGACACGAGCAATTGATCTGAGACTACACCAGTACCAACAGGTTTTATAGTTTACATCTTCATCTTGCTTTTTTCTATAGAACTCACTATTGAATTCTGTAGATATTTTCCATTGAAGACCTCTCTGATTAACCTTAAATCTTGATAGAAGTGTTAGCTTCTGACTGAAGTTGGGTGGTTTTAACATTATAAATCAAACAAAGCTTGAAATTGCCGTGAAAATAATCTAAAAGAAACTGAACTTGGTCAGAATTAGAAGGATGATTTTGTGAATTTATCAACAGAAAGCGACTCCTAGTATCCACATTTTTATGACAGAATATTATAACATTCTTTGTCAGTACATTGACTTTGTCTGAATTAGCTTTGCACAAAGCTTGGTCCATTTAAATAATGCTGTACGCCACAGGTATGACATATTGCTTATTGAGTGTTGACTTGAAAGAATTTGACTTTGTAAAATACATCTCTTTCTGCTACTTGCTTTTTTTATTTATTTCATAAAGAAAGAATACTTATAAACATGGAGGTTCTCCAACATATTGAATCCACAATATTTTTTTCTCTAATTTCCTGTTTTGTTTTTGGATATCGGATCATTTCTCAATGGAGAGGAAATTGTTCCTAGCTCAAATTCTGATATGGGTGATGATAGTGATGGGGCAGATGCATTGTTACAAGAGCTGTGTTGAGAAAGAAAGGAAGGGTTTGTTGGAGCTCAAGACACACTTGCTGCTCTCATCGGTCGAGGAAGACGACACTTTTGATACTTGGAGTAATGACACAGTGAGTGATTGTTGCAGGTGGGAGAGAGTTAAGTGTAATCGTACAACTAGACGGGTTATTGGCCTTGCTCTCCATGAACTCCGTTTAATAGGTCTTCCTCTTCATTTGAATCTTTCCTTGCTGTATCCCTTTGAAGAGCTTCAAACTCTGAACTTATCCAAGAGCTGGTTCGGAGGATTCAATGCCTCGTTCCAGGAAGGTATACCAGACTTTTCCCAGGTCATACCGTCTCAAGTTCAGTGATGCATACTCTTGTTGACATGATTTTAATTTTTGCAGGTTATCAAAGTCTAAGGAGATTAAGAAACCTAGAGACATTGGTTCTCTCTTTCAATCAATTTGATAACAGGGTATTACCTTTTCTCAGCTCCGCAAAATCACTTACAACTTTGTTTCTTCGTCGTAACAACATGGATGGTCCCATTCCTACTAAAGGTTTGCTTTTCAATTTCTTACCATGTCGTTTCAGTTCTTGCTTACCATTCTCTTGGGATCCTTTCCAGAACTTAAATATCTGACAAACTTGGAACTGCTGGACCTGAGTAGAAATAGATTTGACAACTCCACACCTGTACAAGGTAGTATCTATTTTACTTGTCACTGAAAACATCCTGTTCAAGTGTAAGCATCTTCCTCTGTGTGACTTTGTCTTGTGGAAGGTCTAGCTGAACTAAGAAAGTTGAAAGCTCTGGATCTAAGTCGTAATGAATTTACTGGCTGGGAGCAATTGCAAGGCAAGTTTAGTAAAGCTTTTAGATGTTTAACCAAGAATGGTGCTGGTGAATTCAAATGTTGATCTTATTCTAGGTATTTGCGAATTGAAGAATCTGCAAGAGCTCGACCTCAGCCACAACCAACTCATAGGTGAGTTTCCATTATGCTTAACCAGCTTGACTAGACTCCAAGTTCTTGATCTTTCATCAAACCAAATGACTGGGAAGGTGCCCTCTGATATTGGTAGCATTGAATCCCTTGAGTACGTATCACTTTCTGATAACGACTTCCATGGTTTCTTCTCGTTGGGTTCGCTTGCCAACCTCTCAAAGCTTAAGGTATTCGAGCTTTCTTCAATATCCAACTCACTCCAAGTGGAGTCAGAGGGATCATGGAAGCTAGAATTTCAGTTACATGTTATTGCACTTCGGTCTTGTAACTTGGGAAAGCTTCCTGATTTTCTCCTTCACCAGAAAGAGTTACGTCTGGTTGATCTCTCTAACAACAGACTTCATGGAGAATTCCCTTCTTGGCTGATGCAGAACAACACAAACCTTGAAGTTTTGATTCTACAGAACAACTCGCTTACGGACTTTCAGCTACCCAAATCTGCTCATAGACTCCTTTTGCTGGATGCTTCAGCTAATCAGTTCAGTCAACTCTTTCCGGATAATATTGGGTGGATACTTCCTAATCTACGGCACCTTAACCTGTCAAAGAATAGTTTACAAGGGAATCTGCCATCTTCTCTGGGCAAAATGAAAAAGATGTACTTTCTGGATCTCTCTCACAATGATCTCAACGGAAAGCTACCAAGGAGTTTAACAATGGGGTGTTATTCTTTGATGTTTCTTAAGCTTTCTCACAACAAACTTAGCGGCAACATTTTTCCTGAGCCTACAAACTTGACTTCCTTGAGTGTCTTGACTTTGGATAATAACCAGTTTTCAGGGAGCATTGGAGATGGTTTGCTGAACTTGAGTTACATATCTGTGCTTGACTTGTCGAATAACTATCTGACTGGTGTTATTCCTAGCTGGATTGGCAACTTCTCGTTCTTATCTACGCTCTTGATTTCAAACAATGACCTAGAAGGTGAAATACCTGTTTCTTTGATTGACGCCAATCTTGTGTTGTTGGACCTCTCTGCAAACAGATTATCTGGGGACCTACCTCACAGCTTCAACTCTGATACAAGAATTCTGTTCCTGCAGGATAATAATTTCTCAGGGACTATCCCAAACACAGTACTGGGAGGAAAAGTCTCCATACTTGATCTAAGAAACAACAGATTGTCTGGTAATATCCCCAAGTTCGTCAGCAACCAAAAGATCTATATTCTTCTTCTGCGGGGGAATAACTTAACAGGCTCTATTCCTTTTCAGATGTGTGGCTTAACCAACATCCAACTTTTGGATCTTTCTAACAACAGACTGAATGGTTCTATACCTTCATGTTTTAGCAATATATCATTTAGTTTCCCTACCCTACAACACGATGGGCCAGAGGGTTATGATGTTGCTGGAAGAATCTTCCTGTCTAGTGATATCTTTGGTGGCATGGGTCTAGACGAGGAATTCTTTACCACGGAAGATTTAGGGAGGTATTATACATCTAACCTTATGTTAGATCCTTTTACTGTAGACTACGAAGCAGACAGTGTGATCGAAATTCAGTTTACAGCAAAGCGAAGATATGATTCCTACATGGGCGGAACGCTTCAATATATGTTTGGACTGGATCTCTCTGAGAATGAGCTAAGTGGCGAGATCCCAGCAGAGCTTGGAGATCTTGTTGATATAAGAGCACTGAATCTTTCTCACAATCATTTATCAGGTGTTATCCCTCAAAATTTCTCTAATATGGAGGATTTAGAAAGCCTTGATCTATCTTTCAACATCTTACACGGCCAAATTCCAATCCAGATTACAAAGTTAAGCACTCTTGCTGTCTTTAATGTCTCTTACAACAACTTATCAGGTATTATTCCAGTGAAAGGGCAATTTAGCACCTTTGATGAAACCAGCTACTTTGGTAATCCTCTTCTCTGTGGACAACCCTCCAACAGAACTTGTAATAAAGACACTTTGAAAGAAAAGCCGGTGGATGTTGGAGAAGAGAAAGAAGATATGAACGACATTGGGTCTTTCTACTGGGGCATTTTTGCAGCCTATGTGACAGTACTGCTAGGGATACTTGCTTCACTGTCTTTTGATTCTTGGTGGAGCCGAACTTGGTTTTCTGTTGTTGATGCTTTCATCCATAAAGTGAAAGGTTTGGCATCATAGACATTCTATCAGGTACTAACTCCTGTAAATGTCTCTTCTTTTTTCTTTTATGATCTGATGGAATGTGAAATTTTCTCTGGCTTGTAACTCATGTATTGTAGCTCCCCCATGAGAGAATAACCTATGTTATGTTCCTATGTTATACCTATTGTCTGTTCCGTTGTGTTTTGAATAACTTGTTTTAATGCATTACATATGGAGGATGCTTCATGACTTTTGACTTGTATTATCTATATGGAAGATACAACGAGCTCTTGAACTGAGACGAAACATCACCAACAGGTTCGATTGTTCAGTTTGCTTTTTGATAGAACTTGATATTGAGTTCTTAAATTTCTGCAATTGAGGACCTCTCTGAAATAAACCTTAACCTTGAAAGGAGATTCCTTTTGTGAATTAATCACTGCTAGTTATCCACATTATGTGACTGAACATTTATTCTCGATGATGAAGAAACAGTCTTTGCTTGATATTTGTGCATAAGTCTTGGTCCAAGAGGTGCGCAAAAAAAAAAGGCTTGGTCCAATTAAACGATGCTGAGCACGTCACCAGTCATAGTTTTCTTCTTGACTTGGTAAAATATACATCGTTGGAACTTTTTTATTCCTGTCATACAGAGAGTGATATGCTTCTCTGACATACCTCGTACCATATCCCTTTTCCTGCAGTTATCAGTTTTTTTTTTCATAATCAGATCAAAAATTCAATGAAGAGAAAGTTGTTCTTGATTCAAAGCCTGATATGGGTGATGATAGTGTTGGGGCAGATACATGAACACCAGAGCTGTATTGAGAAGGAAAGGAAGGGTTTGTTGGAGCTAAAGGCATACCTGCTGCTCTCAGGGGACAACTTCCTAGGAAGCTTTGAGGATTCTTTTGATACTTGGAGTAATAACACACTGAGTGACTGTTGCATGTGGGAGAGAGTTAAGTGTAATCGTACTACTAGTCGGGTTATTGGCCTTTCCCTCCATGAACTTCAATTAATGGATTCTCCTCTTCTAAATTTTTCCATGCTGTATCCCTTCGAAGAGCTCCGAAGTCTGAACTTAACTGGGACACGGTTCAGTGGATTCAATGGCTTGGTCGATGATTTAGAAGGTAAAACAGGGTTTTCCAAGATTCAACAACATGGTCATGGTATGATGATGCATACTCTCGCTGACAAAATTTTCGTTTTGCAGGTTATAAAAGTCTCAGGAGATTGAGAAACCTAGAGGTTCTGGTTCTCTCTTCAAACATGTTTAACAACAGTATCTTACCCTATCTCTCCTCTGCAACATCACTTACAAGTTTGTTTCTTCGGGGTAACCAAATGGATGGTTCTTTTCCTATGAAAGGTTTGGATTTCAGTTTCTGGAAAATGCGTAAATTTATACAATAGCCCATGTCTTATTTATTATTCTTTTGGGGATCTTTTCCAGGACTTAAAGACTTGACAAACTTGGAATTTCTGGACCTAAGTAGAAACAGATTGAATGGCTCCATACCAGTACAAGGTAACATCGCATTACTTGTCTTTGCACGTCTATGAGACTATCCTGGTGATGTGTAAGTTTTGTTTTTTCCTTTGTGTGGTTTCTCTTGTGGCAGAGTTAGCCCAACTGAAAAACTTAAAAGCACTGGATCTAAGTGGTAATGAATTTTCTGGCTCTGAATTTCAAGGCAAGTTTAGCCAAACTCGTAAACCTCCAGTTAAGAATGATCTGTTGAATTCAAAATAATTATATATGAACTTGATAATATAGGGATTTGCAAGTTAAAGAATCTACAAGAGCTAGACCTCAGCCGAAACAAACTCACGGGTGAGTTTCCCATATGCTTAACCCGCTTGACTGGACTTCGAGTTCTTGATTTCTCATCGAATCAAATGCGTGGGAAGGTGCCTTCTACTATTGGTAGCCTTGAATCGCTCGAGTACTTATCACTGTTTGATAACGACTTCCATGGTTTCTTCTCGTTGGGTTCGCTTGCCAACCTCTCAAAGCTCAAGGTACTCAAGGTTTCTTCAGTATCCAACTCACTCCAAGTGGAGTCAGAAGGTTCATGGAAACTAGAATATCAGTTACATGTTATCGCACTTCGGTCTTGCAACCTGGGAAAGCTTCCTCATTTTCTCCTACATCAAAAAGAGTTACGTCTTGTTGACCTCTCCAACAACAGACTTGATGGAGTATTCCCTTTTTGGCTAATGGAGAACAATACAAATCTTGAAGTTCTGATTCTACAGAATAACTCGTTTACGAACTTCCAGCTACCTAAATCTGCTCATAAACTGCTTCTTCTGGATGCCTCAGCTAATGAGTTAAGCCAACCTTTTCCGGAGAACATTGGGTGGATACTTCCTAATCTACGGCACCTTAACCTGTCAAAGAATAGTTTACAAGGGAACCTGCCATCTTCTCTAGGAAACATGAAAAAGATGTACTATTTGGATCTATCTCACAATGGTTTCTACGGGAAGCTTCCAAGGAGTTTAACAATGGGTTGTTATTCATTGCAATTCCTGAAGCTCTTAGACAACAAACTTAGCGGCCACATTTTTCCGGAGCCAACAAACTTGACTTCCTTGACTGTCTTGACTTTGGATAATAACCAGTTTTCAGGGAAGATTGGAGATGGCTTGCTGAACTCGAGTCATATAATTTCCCTTGACTTGTCGAATAACTACCTCACCGGTGTTATTCCAAGTTGGATTGGCAACTTTACTGCCCTGAGCGTACTCCTGATATCAAACAATCTCTTAGAAGGTCGAATACCTGTTTCTTTGTTTGACATGCCTTACATCTCGCTGTTAGACCTCTCTGCCAACAGATTGGGTGGCAAAATGCCTCCACGCCTCAACAGTTTCCAGGTTATATTGTTCCTTCAAGACAATAAATTATCAGGGTCTATTCCAGAAGCATTACTAGTAAATGTCACCACACTTGATCTAAGAAACAACAGATTGTCTGGTAATATCCCCGAGTTCGTCAACAGCCAAATGATCAGCATTCTTCTTCTGAGGGGGAATAAACTAACAGGCAATATTCCTCTCCAGCTATGTGGCTTAAGCAACATTCATCTTTTAGATCTTTCTAACAACAGGTTAAATGGTTCCATACCTTCATGTTTTAGCAATATATCATTTGGTTTGCGGAAAGAAGATACGGCCTATGGTTATGGTCATTCATTAAGCTTCGGGGATTCCTCTTTCAAGGAAGATTTAGGCATGTTTTATAGATCTAATTATTTTGTGCTAGATCCTTTTACTGTAGACTACACAGCAGACAGTAAGATCGAAGTTCAATTTGCAGCAAAGAGAAGATATGATTCCTACATAGGTGTAAATCTTGGACTCATGTTTGGATTTGATCTCTCTGAGAATGAGTTAAGTGGTGAGATTCCAGCAGAGCTTGGAGATCTTGTTGATATAAGAGCACTGAATCTTTCTCACAATCATTTATCAGGTGTTATCCCACAAAATTTCTCTAATATGGAGGATTTAGAAAGCCTTGATCTGTCATTCAACATCTTACACGGCCAAATCCCAAGCCAGCTTACAAAGCTAAGCAGTCTTGCTGTGTTTAATGTCTCTTACAACAACTTATCAGGTATCATTCCATTGAAAGGGCAATTTAGCTTTGATGAAACCAGTTACATTGGTAGTCCTCTTCTCTGTGGACAACCCACCAACAGAAGTTGTAATGATGACACTTTGCAAGAAACCTCAGAAAATGTTGGAGAAAACGATGAAGATGTGATTGACATTGTATCTTTCTACTGGAGCATTTTTGCAGCCTATGTGACAGTACTGCTAGGGATACTTGCTTCACTCTCTTTTGATTCTCCGTGGAGCCGAACTTGGTTTTCTGTTGTTGATGCTTTCATCCATTAAGTAAAAAGTTTGACATCCTAGACATTCTGTCAGGTACTATCTCCTGTAATCGTCTCTTCTTTTTTTTTTTCCTTTTATAATCTGATATAATGCGAAATGTACCCTGGCTTGTAACTCATGTATTGTAGCTCCCCATAAGAGCATAACTTGTGTTCTGTTTATGTGTTATACTTATTGTCTGTTCCTCTGAGTTTGAAGAACTGTAACGTCTCAAGACTTTTAATGCATAATCAAATGAATCACCAAGTTTTTAATGCATAATAAGTTTGAAGAACATAAACAACGATCAACTTCCTGATCTTTTCAAGACTTTTTCTTCTTCTTGCTCTTCATCACCCATATTCGGTTTTGTGATATTCACAACCATAAAATTATCAATGACCAACTAGGCTTACAAGGTCGTCTCCAAATTCCATGAACAAACCATTTTAATCTAACTTACTAAGTGATTCAGTTGTGCAGTTATGGATTAGCCTGAACCTTCTGTTCAGATTCATAACTCATTTCTTATGAGTTATGTATAAGAGTTGGGTTCTTTACTGGCAAAAGAATCAAAAGAGACAAATTCAGGAACTCTGAGAGGAATCATTATATTGCTTGCAAGTTGAAATTAACCAAAAACAAAAAAAAGATGAAACAGAGCAATTGCAGAGCTCCAGCAGAAGAAAGACAACAACAAAAAAGAACTAACTCAGAGTTAGTTAGCTTTGTGCTCATCCTCACCGAACCTAACTTCGATTCTAAATTAAACCCAATCCTATCTCCAGCCTAATGTACAGAAGAAGAAAAGAAATGATGCTCCTAGCTGTCATTGTTCCTCTGTAACGCACTGAATCTCTCATCTGCAAAGATATTGTTCAACGAAACAGAGTTAAATACAAATGAGGCTTTATGATGTAAGGGATTCACAAGGAAGCTTAAAGCCCACCTTTGTTTTTTCTGTAGCTATGACTCTCCAGGTCCGGTCTTGGTAGACTCTCCAGGTCCTGTCTTGGTAGACTCTCCAAGTCCTGTCTTGGTAGCTTCAACATCAATCGATACATCATTTCTAGATTCTAAAGAAGCTTCATCTGTTTGAGTAACTGATGATGCAGCTGCATTCACAGTGCCCTGCAAACATATTTTCAGTGTTTTCAAGTAAGTAGATTGCATAATCAGACATCTCAAGAGAGAGAAAAATGACTATAGTATTAAAATCACCATATCGAGCTGAGGTGCAGCGGCCACTGTGTTTATGTTAACATCCAGAGGGTTGATATTGAGACTAATACCACCGTCCACTCCGTTTGATGGAGGATCTTTGGCTTCAGTAGCGCCAGTTTGATCATTGCTCAAAGTTCTTGGTATCTTTGATGTGTTAGCCTGATCACCATTCGACATAACTGGCCTTTTTCTGTATAACCAAAAAAAAAGAACTGTTCACAAAACAATGCAGCCAACAGATGAAAATTCAAAGATAAAGAAACTAATATAAGCACTCACCTACTAAAGCTTGGATCAGTGGCAAGAATGGAGCTCTGCTTAGTCGAAAACAAAACGCCACGAAGCACTTTTCCATCTATCATTGTTTCTATACTGTAACCAACTGGGAATTTCTCGGTTACTCTGGCTTGAAACATCATCTTTCCTTGATCAAAATGGCCAGTGTTCAAACCAAAGTTCCCTCTTCCTACAATAAAAACAATCACAAACTTGCTACAGAGAAATATTACCATTTAAAGTTTCAATCTAATCTTGACTAGTTTGCTGTAAACACACCTTGATGATCCATATTGATTCTGGCAAGAGGGTTATCGTATAAGGGATTTGCATGGCTTTGTTCTTGGCACTTCAGCTTCAGTTGCTTCTTTAGAGACATGCTCCCTACACTCTGATCAACCCTTGCATCATATCCAAGTCCTGTTAACCAAAAAGTTCAAGAAAAAAAGTATAGAAAGGAAAAGCCTGGAGTTTTTGCAAGTTGAAGAGAGATTAGTGAAAACCTGTGTGTAAGTAGAACATGTCATCCAGTGCCTCGAGACTTTTATTGCAGCCACCAACAAAGACGAGAAATCCGGGTTTATGAGGATCTAAACAAGCCCCTGCAGAAGAGAATCTAGCAGATGGTCCTTCTCCCATGGTGAGAACCTTTGACCACACACACGTCTCTACAGGTAAGAAACGACAAAGAAACAAAAAAAAAGTGACATATAAACTCCCTGACAAGTATTAAACTCTGGAACTGAATGATTTTACTAAGTTTACAAACCGAGATCAAGCACATAGAGATCATCGTAAAGATTCTGAGCATCTGTAAACCCTCCAAAAACATATAGGTTTCTCCCAAGTGAAACAGTAACATGACCAGCTCGAGGTGTCAACAACTGGCCAGAAGTATTCAGCTCCTTCCATATGAACGTATCTGAAGGTAAAATGAAAATATTATGACTTAAAAGAACACATAGACTCGAAAGGTTAAACGAAATATGCATTTGAGATATGTTTTTGCACCTGTATCAAGGATATGAACATCAGATAAGTAATAGTCATGTCCATCTTCACCACCTATAACAACGATTTTGTTCTTCCAAGAGGAGCAAGTGTGGCTATCTCGCGCAGATGGAGGATTCCCAATTGTAGCAGCACGTTTCCACACATAAGTCTCTACACAAGCGTTAAAGACGATTGCACGAAAGTTAAGCACAACCTCGATACTAAATCAAGATGATGATAATGGAAAAGATTCACATGCCAATTGAAGAAAGCAACAATGCATGAAAACATTACCTGTATTAAGTACGTAAAGGTCATTGTAATAGATTTCGTCATTAATATCAGAAGATTTCCCACAGCCACCAAATACAAAAAGCCTTTTACCAACGAGAGTGGCGCTATGACCTTCTCTTGCCTCAGGTCCCTCTCCTCTAACACTCTGACACTTCCAAGTATGTGAAGCTATATAACCACAAACGGAAACAAAACAAACCAACTCAGTATATGACTACTTAAACAGAAAGAAGTAACAGCTTGAAGACAACAAGTTAAAAGCTTACAAGTGTCAAGAATGTACAAATCATTGAGAGGTTTAGTTCCATCAGTACCACCGAACACCAAAAGATTGTCGCCGACGGTTGTACAGGTGTGACTGTCCCTAGGAGGAGGAGGTGTTCCACTTATTATTGGTTGAGTCCATATCTGCTTTGCTGCAGCATCATAACAAACCACAACAGAAACCAACTCAAAATCATATTAATACAATAAACACTTCCTCCAAAGGACCAAATCCAAATCATTAAAGTACATTAAGACAACATGCAGAACCAACAAAATTGACATAACTGAGACAGAGATGCAAACGAGAAGACAAAAAAGACAAAGATTCAGACACTTCAATCAAACTGAATCCGGTTATTTAAGACGGAGATGGAATGTGGAGGGGGAAGAGAAGGACAAACCAGCGTCGAAGACATGGACTTGATTGGTTTGGCAATTATCTTTGCCATAGCCACCAAACACGTAGAGAAAGCTGCCTCCTTTAATGGCGTTACAAGTGTGTCCCCACCTCTTCCCGGGCCCTGACTCACCACCCAGACCCACTTGTTGTTGTTGTTGTCGGACCCTTTCCCACCTCATCTTTTCACCCTCCTTGCTTTGGGTGTGA
>JABAYD010059174.1:0-12193 GCA_014822095.1 Diplotaxis tenuifolia
ATACAGTTCCAATACGTATCCGCTTCCTAATATTTTTAAACTTTTCGCTTCTACGCTTCCGCTTCCGCGTTTCCGTGTAACATAGCTAATAACAGGAAAACATGAAATATTAATCATCAAATGGATTCGAAACCATTTCTCAAAGAAGAAGAGAACATGATTTTCACAACTCTGATTTTAATAGGTGATACTAAGATGAACATGAGTTTGAAGAACGAAATAACCTTAGCGAGAACGAGCATGTCTACACCCATTACATCACGACCGCATTTCACGTTTGTGGCTTTCAAACACTGGAAAAGGCGCAGCTCCACAGTGGAAGAACAACAGCCGGATTTCAAGTCCGTGAAAACGATAGAATAGTTAATTAGCCATTGTACTTAACATGAAGTTTCTATTTTATTAGGAATGGTGAGAATGATTTCCATGAGATGAAGTCTAACCTCTCTATAGGTGGAAGTCCACCGACTTTGAGGGAGAGAAGGAACACTGAATGAGTAATCGTGGTTTGTGGGTCCAAGGAGTTGAGCAAGGTATTAATAGCGATTAATCACTTCATTCTGTAACAAATCGAAGGAGATGAATCGCAACCAAAACTACAGAATGTGATCGACACAGAGATTCCACACGAATATTGATATCTGAGAACCTTCTTAAACCTCCATGAAGCCTGACTTCTCCTACTATTTTAGTGGTCATTCCTACTTCAGTTACTTTAAATGGATATATTTGCGTACAAAATGAAGTTCCTGATATTACTTCTTGTGTTAAGTTTTTAACTAAGATAGATTATTTTTTAAAAACAATATTTTAATTACATATTTTTGCACAGTGCACATGGTAATTTATATGAGGCAGAGGTGGCCCTTGGGCCAAGTCAATGAAGCCCATACTTGCGGACGATTTATTTAGGAAGATTTTCAGCCACAAAATTGTCAAAAATGGTCTTGGTCTAGTGGTATAAGTTAGAGGTTATAGTCAGCAATGTTTCAAGTCTTGCCTACAACGTATTTTCTTCTTTTTTTGAAAAAAAAGTGGGCACATTATAAGTTTTGCTTCCAGCCTTATGAGAGGTAGCTGCATGGCAATAGTCGTGGTATAAAACAACTAGAGTTTGTATGAAGCTTTAAAATATGTAAGAAAAAAATCGAAATGGCAAAACATATAACAAAGTTGATATGGCATAGTAGTGATCAGTTCTTTAGCAACTGTGAGGTAGCCGTATTCTTTTGTAAGCTAAAGGTAGCCGTATTGTACAAACTAAATATAGTTTTAACAGAAAAAGTTATATTACTAACTCTAGTTACCTTACCCATCAAGCTTTTAATTAATATCATGTACATTTTGTCTTTGTGATATATGTGGGAACCAAAATTCGCACCGCTAATTTTAGTGAATAGAATAAAACAAAAAAAGTCTACTTTTATTGAGGTACTGGACCTTGAAAAATGCTGCTTACATACTCTTTTCGAGGATCAAGTTTGAACGTAGTTCAATTAAAAGAGTAGAAAAAGACAAAATGCTGGTGCGAGTTCGTCTAGTATGAACGCAAGTCATAGAAACAAAACATGTCGAGAATGATGTCTAAAATTTCTAATTGCAGAGAGTTATGAAAGCTCAAAATCGTTTGTGTTTCCTCGCCTTGACTTCTTTTATATATGTATCCAAAGTCGTTTGTGTTTCCTTTTTCCCCAGCTTCGAGTTTATCCTTCCGCATAAATCTTTCTTATCTTTTCAATTTTTTTTTCATAATTATCTTAAAATTTGACAATTATCTTCTTTTTTCATTTATCTTCTTTTCACTTTTCTTTTACAAAATCCAGTAGACTGTCATTGTAGTTGAGTTCATTCTCGTCTAAAATCGTAAATGGGTTGTTATTGCGTTTTAGACCTTTTCGGATCATTTTGCGATTTAAACAATGTTTATGATTTCTTTCGGAGAAATGATCCTTCATACAATCACACGATGCTGATTCCACAAAATAACATAACCAATCATATAACCGAGACAACATTGGTGTTTTAAGTTCATTGTTGTCGTTTTATACAATCGAGTCAAAGTTTTACGAGAAGACAAGTCTTTACTATTGTATCGCTGAATTTCAACGTAAACTCTGATCAAAACAAAACAAGAAACGACTTAGCAAAAACCTGAAAGAAAAAGTGACAATGAGAAGGTGGTCTAGTCGCCCGTGGACGACTAGACGTTATTGCGTGTCTAGACGCCCATAGACGACTAGACATTGTTTGTCTAGTCATTCATCGGCAACTAGATATTGTTCTGTGTCTAGTCACCTATGGGTAACTAGACATAGTTTCGTGTCTAGTCGCCTATGGACAACTAGGAAAATGGACGACTAAAAATTGTTTTGTGCCTAGTTGTCCATAGGTGACTAGACTTTACGTGTCTAATCGTTTATGGGATGTGTTCCGTATCTTAGTCATCCATGAACAACTAGACATTGTATAGGACAACTAGACATTGTTCTGGGAAAATAAACCGAACCCAAAAATCCGAACCGAATCCAATCCGATAAAAATGAATCTGAACCGATCCGAACCCGACATAAATACCGAATGGATCTTGTTTTATGGTATTTTGGGTTATGGGTATTATCCTTAAAATATTATTGAACATCTAAAATAATTATTTGTTACATGAAAATTGATGGTTGAAGATGGCGGTTGGAGTTTAAAAATTTTAGATTTTGGTTTTGTTTTGTATTGAATAATGTTTCTCATTTCTTAAGAACTTGATTTTGGTTTATAATTTCGTTTATTTAGTTTTCTTTCAGTCAATAACTAAATTTATCCTCTGTTTGATTTTGAATGATCATGTTTACTGCTATTTTATTATTTTTTAATCAATTTTACTTAATAGTTTGGTTATAAAATAGGTACAAATCATGTATTTTAAATCCGAAAACAGATTTTGCTTATGTTTTGGTTACAAAATAGATACAAAAAAGGTATTTTAAAACCGAAAAATTGATTGAGACCCGAACCCGAAAGTACAACGGGTTATACTGGTTTTTTGAAGATTTACTAACTCCGACCTGAATCCGATAGAACCCGAACCGGTCCCGAACCGACTTTTTATATAACCCGAATGGGGCTGATTTAGATAAATCTGAAAAACCGAAACCCGATTGGGACCCCGAATGCCTAGTTCTGTGTCTCGAAACTAAGTCAAGTTGGTTTGGTAAAAACTCAACCGCTTTGGAACGGATATTTGATTTTCAAGTACGGTTTAACTTACACGCTGAAAATGCTGAATGATTTTACTTCGTCTACTCGGCTTTGGGTACATTTGGTTGACTCTGTCCAAACTTGGTTAATATAGCACTTAATTTTGGTATATCCAACGTAAACCGGGAAATTTCCGTCCGATCTAGACCGGTCTGCAAACCAGCAGAGCAATCTTCTCTTTAACCTCCTCAAAGCTCGTCGTCTACTTCGCCAAAAGAAAACCCTAGCGAATCTCTCAGTTTTCAAGCAGAAAGATGCCTCCGAAAGCCAAAGCTAAAGATGCAGGTCCCGTAGAGAGGCCTATCCTTGGCCGTTTCTCTTCTCACCTCAAGATCGGAATCGTAATTTATCTCTCTCTATCTCTCTCTTTTAGATTCAATCATCGATGAAAGATTCTTTACTTACTTATGGATAGAGAGATCTATCAATTATACAGAGGAAGCGAACATTTTGTTAATCTTTGAAGATGTGATTGTTGAATTCAATTAGCTCACTCTGGATTCGTTTGTGTGTGTGTGTGTGTGTCATATCGCAGGTTGGGTTACCAAACGTGGGAAAGTCTACACTTTTCAACACTCTTACAAAGCTTTCAATCCCAGCTGAAAACTTCCCCTTTTGTACCATTGAGCCCAACGAGGCACGTGTGAATATCCCCGATGAGAGGTTTGATTGGCTTTGCCAGTTGTACAAGCCCAAGAGTGAGGTTAATTTTGTTACTTTGCTTTCATGACTTGCTCGAGCCATGTATGTGTATGCTTGCTCAAAGCTTACTTACTGTGTTTGTCTCAGATTCCAGCTTTCTTGGAAATACATGACATTGCTGGCCTTGTTAGAGGCGCTCATGAAGGACAGGGTCTTGGAAACAACTTCTTGTCTCATATTCGTGCTGTTGATGGAATCTTCCACGTTTTACGTATGTTGTTTTCATTCACTCCTTTTTATCTCCCACTGTTCTTAGTTTTAGCTTGAGTTCCTAATTGAGCAATGGGCTTTTGAATAAGAGATTTGTGGTAAAAACTATTGTATTCTCTCGAATGCGTCTTATGTAGTTCTGTGTATCTGTCCCTGGACAGCTGAGATGTTTTGTTAGTAGTTTTCTGATACTTCTATTTTGGTTAGTAACTTCTCGACTAAACTTGTGCAGGTGCGTTTGAAGATCCTGATATTATTCATGTTGATGATGTTGTGGATCCTGTTAGAGATTTGGAGACCATTACTGAAGAATTGCGACTAAAGGTGAAACAATTCTATTACAGATATATTGACATCTAGATCTCTGAAGTCCTCCTCACATCTTAATCAACTTGTCTCTTATTTCTATTAGTTTGATTTTGGTATTCCTTCCATCTGTTGTTGTTTGGGCACCATACTGAATTGTTCTGGTGTGACTTTAGGATATTGAATTCATTAAAAAGAAGATTGAGGATGTCGAGAAGAGCATGAAGAGAAGCAATGACAAGGCGCTTAAAGTAGAACTTGAGCTCTTGCTAAAGGTATGCTTCTGAAATGCTATTCACGCTGTCCTGTTCTGTGAATTTTATAGGTCATTACTTATTAATTGAGTACAGGTAAAAGCTTGGCTGGAAGAAGGAAAGGATGTCCGTTTTGGGGACTGGAAAGCTGCTGATATCGAGATTTTGAACACTTTCCAATTGCTTTCCGCAAAGCCTGTTGTTTACTTGGTGAGTAATTTTGAATGTTCATCTCTTTTTGCAATCATCGTTTCTATCAAGATAGATTATTTTGCTTCTTTGATATCTATGGTCAACAATTCTGTTTCAATAAGTCTTATGGGCTTGACACTGTTTTCTCGTAAATTTAACCTATAATGTCTATTTTGAACTGTTAATGATAAGTGCTTGCCCTTAAATTTAACTTACAGATTAACATGAACGAGAGAGATTACCAGAGGAAGAAAAACAAGTTCTTGCCAAAGATTCATGCTTGGTACTTACATATATCCCTTCACAAACTATGTTAAATAATAAGTTATCATTTTACCCCCTGGTGCGCCGACGCATTTGCTTCCCCTTATACGTCTCCTAAACTGAAACTATTTGTTTCAACGCTATGTAGGGTTCAAGAACACGGTGGTGATACTATGATTCCTTTCAGTGGTGTTTTTGAAAGGAGTCTCGCTGATATGCTCCCAGACGAAGCAGCAAAGTATTGTGAGGAGAACAAACTACAAAGGTTAGTAGCTAAACAACCACATAGCCTTCCTTCAAATGAGTTAGATGATTTTCTTTATGAACCGTTTAAGTGATTCTATTGGCCTTTACTTCTTTAACAGTGCTCTTCCGAGGATCATCAAAACTGGATTTTCAGCTATTAACCTCATATATTTCTTTACAGCAGGGCCTGATGAGGTATTTGAATCCTACTTTACTAGTAATTTATTTTACTTCACAGCACACTTTAGTCCCTATTTCTCTGTAGTGAGCTATTGTATAGTGTATGGTCAAGTGTTAAGTGGTGCATTTGCTGGTTATTAAAATACATCCATCAATGATATTTTATTTGTGCAGGTGAAGTGCTGGCAAATAAGACGTCAGTCAAAGGCTCCTCAAGCTGCAGGGGCTATTCATACTGATTTCGAGAGAGGATTCATTTGTGCCGAGGTTTCCTTCTTGCTCTTTTCTCTTGATTCTTTTTTCAGTTGATTACTTTCTTTTTCTACCCTAAATTATTCATTCGCCATACCTTTTTCCCTCCAGGTTTCGATGTTCTGTACCTATTAAGAAGTTTCCATAATCTTTTTGTTTTTGTTTTCATGGACATAATTGATGCTTGCATATTCTCATATTCATCTTGCTGTTGGTTTCCCTATTAATTATTTGAATCTGCACAGGCAGACCTGCAGATCTCAAAACTCGAATCCTAATGGAAACAATTTATAGATTCATCAGTTTCACAAACAAATCAGTTTATCTGAGTTGAATGCTTTGTCTATTTTTGAAAAATTCGTTGTTGTTTACTCCAATGTTGTTGTTGGCATCACAGGTTATGAAATTCGAGGATCTCAAGGAGCTTGGCAATGAAACTGCAGTCAAGGTACTTTGTCTAAAACTCCATTTCCTCCTCCCATCTTTGAACTTTTCTGGAGTAAGTAGCCTCTGAAAAAAGACACGAACATGTTATGGAAGCTCGCTATCATTTAATAAATTCTCGTGAAAGATGTGGAATTGTTAAAGTTAATCGCATGCTGATGAAAATCTCTGTGATTCACAGATTTGACAGTTGAGTCGAAATTTCAATTCTGTAAAACTGATGCAGGGGGCAGGAAAATACAGACAGGAGGGGAAAACATATGTTGTTCAGGACGGAGACATCATTTTCTTCAAGTTCAACGTTTCCGGTGGTGGGAAGAAATAAGATTCCATCTTTTCTACTTACCTATGTGTGGGTATCCCCTCCAGATCTTGAAGCTTTATACGATTCCGAGAGAGGAACCAAACTGTATTTTCTGTTTTTGTTACCAAACACAAGTATCTGTAACTCATGTTCCTTTCTGCAGTTAGCTAAGACATGACTTTGCCTTGAGACAGAGCATTTAAGCACTGTATTTGTAGTACTCCCTTTCAATAATCAAATAGAAACAAGTACCTTAAACCAATTAGGCTATACATTCTTAATTCTTTACAAACACCATCTTATATAAAATGTTGATTGAATTAAAGAGGTTTATTTAATTTTTAGAAGATATTAGGTTGATATAATAAAAAGGGAGTTAGTTATAATATTTAGGTTTATATAATAAGTTGGATTAATAATCAGTAGGTGCAACAATTTTTTTAATTTATTTTTATATAGATTTTATTTTTAATAATATCGATACCGTAAAATGTGACAAATTTTTAAGCAAGCAAATCTATAAACTAATAAAAAAGTTCGGTCAATATCAATGAATTAATCCATTAATTATCTTACGGATTTTTTATCGCCCGAGTGTATATGATAGGCTTTGTGCAACACTTTTCGGTCTAAAGTATTTCTGAAAGCACTAATGAGTTAGTCTTGAAAAATCCCATTTGAGTTTTAAACCGTAAATGAATATAATTAGTTTCTAACCTTCACCACAAGATCCGCTGTAGCCGAAAGGATAATTTCAAAGAAGATTAAGGCTATAGGGTTTCCTAATGTTACCCCCTCTCTTGAAATCCGGGTTTGATTTCCGGCAGCAGAATTCTTTTTTTATTTTTCAGAAAAAAGTTTATTATCGTTTAGTCATTTTCAAAACCACCTCGCTTGAAATCAGCGTTTGATATCCGGCTGCGGATCACTTTTTTTCTTTGTCTGAAAAGATTGATTTAATTATATGTTTTAGCCTTTTTCAAAAACATTAAAATTGTGGTAGAGGCTTATAGATTTCTTACATATTAGGTCCGAAAATATATTGGTTGATGCAGCCGAGGATTTAGCTCTAATAGACCATCTTTCAAAGGTTTCGAACTATGTAGCTTATCAAGAATCTTAGAGATAACGTAGTTTCTTCTACTTCCCTTTCTTGAGAGTTACTTGTTTAATACCCAGGTATAATTTTACTTCATCGTAGATTAGAAGGTTGCACGTACCGTCCTCCTCCAAAGAATCTCCCATCCAGGTCTGCAAGGGCTTTAGTTGTTTCCTCGGGTCTTGAAAACTAAACAAAGATCCTCTTCTACCTGATCATCATCTACTTCTCCTGGTCCAACCTTTTAAGACGCTAAAATAAATGGGTCAGTTGAAAATTTACAGAGCGCAATACATAAGAAAAGAAAGATGAAGATCTCTGCAACATGTACTTGTGTATGGTGAACAACAATCAGAATCACAAGAGTGAAGATGCATTCACATCACAAATAAGAAAAAGATTCCAACAAAAGTCCCTTAAAAGACAATGCCAACTCTCAAGTCCCATTCGTGTATTTGGCAATCCAAGCCTAAGGATTCAAGTTATACAAGCTCCCCAAAACCAAAGTATGGTCACAAATAACTATTCGAGGGGAAGATACTCTGTCAATTGAGCAACGTTTTCCAAAGAATAGACAACCTAGCAGTTCACTTAGCTCCAAGAAAGAGTTATCATCATCTTATAAGCTTTATCAAACATAGCTTTTAATCGATTCCAATAATCCAAAGTGCCCTCACATTAAATCCCCGATATATCAGGCAAAGGTTTGGTTTTTATTGATCCAACATGCTGACAACAAGAATGAATGTTTTGAAATGGCATTACCATGTTTTGATGTGACAAGTACAATCAGGAATCAACCTACGCCAGAAGTCTAAACTAAAGAATGAATGTTATGAAATGGCATTACCATGTTTTTTTCAAGGCATTACCATGTTTCTAAGAAGAAGAAGAACCCTGGTTGGTTCTCCACTCATAGGCTTGAGCTTGGTTTGAGGCCTGAGGATAGTTTGCGTGGATGCAAAGCGTGGGAGGAGCTTGACCAGACTGAGGAGGAGTTTCCGGTGGGGTTGTCATCATCTGACGGTAGAGGAAGATCTCCGTACAGTCCCACACTTTTGCAGCCCCTCAGATCACGGTTGCTTTCAATTTTCTCGGGCTCTTACTCTCTTTTTTTTTGAATTGAAAAACAAGTAAAACCCAGATCTATTAAATACACAAATCTAACTTCTGAAGTACAGCCCATGGATAAATACTTTCCTAGGCATTTAAATGGATTGGAAGCAATAACTCATATTCGTGTGGCAGCTAAGTTTGAACAAGAGTTCTCTGTATAGAGTTTTCTTCCTTAAACACCACTAGACTACCGCTCATCTTGAATATGATGTTGAATATTTGTTGTTTTTCCCTGTAAATACTCATTTGTTAAAAAATTGGATAAAAAATTATTTTTTCTTTTAATATATTGAATATCAAAATCAAAGATTGAGAAAATTGATTGCCATCTTGCAAAAACATGTTCTAAAACTGTTTTTTTACATCTTTTTGTAAAATTTCTTTTGCTAACTTACAGTCAACTAGTAATATTTTTTTTTGTTTATTAAATTGTCTTGGAATCATAAATACATTTTACGATAGAAAGTATTTCTTTTTTAATTGTTAAATATTTTTTGTGGTCGTAACCACACACCTGAATGGAATCTAATTATAGACTTTTAACTTGATTTTGAAAGTTATTGTTTTAAAATTCCTCCATAGCCTAGTTCTAAAACATTTGTTTCTACTATTATAGTGGCTTCAGGGTTTGGTAGGGATATGCACGGAATAATTTTGACCTTTTGCCTAACTTGTTGGACTAGAAGAATGTGTTGACTAGACTAGGATTTATGATTTTTATGAAGTAATAATGGATGTATTGTTTTCCTAAGATTTGGTAGAAAATCTACATTTTCTTTGTTGATATTACTAACCCGTGTTGTTTCTTGGGATGCTTAAGAAAGTGTATAAATGGTTTATATGTTGATGTTGAATATACTAGTTCAACATCAATATAGACAATTGTGATTTTTGAGTAATTATTAAATTTATAATTCATTATATGTTGAAATTTGGAAAATGCATTTTTTAGTCCCAAAGATATTACGTTCCGTTCGTAATGTCTAAACGGTACTGTGAGTGTTGATTTATATTTAGCATGTTCACCAAATTTAATTTGCCAAAATCCACTCTTCATATCAAATTTTGAATGTATCTTTGTGTTATAAAATCGTTTTAATAAATCTCTTTTATTTGATATTGGATATGTTATTCAATGTTATATATCGTTAAGTGGTTTATAGTTAGTACGAATCGTGATATTCCACGTAGGGCTGGGTTGCGGATCAAACCCGTCCCGCTGACCCGCCAACCCGCGGGTTTTAATATTTTTTTGTCAAAAAATCTGATCCGCACAACCCGTGAAGAGATAAATTTATACCCGTCCCGCTTAATTTTGCGGATAACCCGTGGGACCCGCGGAATATATATATATATACATATATATATATATATATTTTTAAATAATTATTTAACTTAATTTTTATAAAAAATGAATAAAAATAATCTATTTTTAATAAAATATATATATATATATATATATATTTTTAAAAATAATAATTATTTTTTTAAAAAAAATTTCGTGTTTTTAAAATATATTTATTTTTTCAGAAAATAACACTTTTTTAACAAAAATATCTTTAAAAAAAAAAAAATAAAAAAAAACTTACGGATTGGCGGGTACCCGCGATGCAAAATCCACCAACCCGCATCCGCCCCGCATAAAATACTCATAATCCGCTCCCGCCAATTAATTTCCACATTCTTTTTCAGCTTGACTGTTAACGTAAAAGGCAGAACAATTCCAAAAAGAGTTGGATGAACTTATTAACGTTTTATATACCAAATCTTATACATTTCTTTTCTACAATGTTCTATCATTTCCTTATTCATTTGTATATGTCGTGCTTTAGTTACTATATTTTTATTTTTAAATTGTTTTATATATGGGAATTCAATCATATGTTGATTTCTTTCCCAAAAGCATTCGGTAGGTCTGAACATACTTGATTTAGCGAATCACATTCAATAGATTTTTATTTTATTTATTATATATGGTGTTTTAAGTTGTTATTCAATTTTATGTGATATTTCGTCTTGCAATTATTAAAATTATGTTTTCCTTTTATTAAACTATTTGTTTTTTTTAATTGATTTTTTTGTAGATTTATTTTTTAAGTTTTTTATTGGTGATAAGAATTTAAATAATAATTTGGTTCCT
This sequence comes from Diplotaxis tenuifolia, assembly GCA_014822095.1. Taxonomy (NCBI): domain Eukaryota; kingdom Viridiplantae; phylum Streptophyta; class Magnoliopsida; order Brassicales; family Brassicaceae; genus Diplotaxis; species Diplotaxis tenuifolia. The sequence goes on from JABAYD010059174.1 coordinate 10,959, forward strand.
ACTATTTTAGTTGCCATTCCCACTTCAGCTACTTTAAATAGATATATTTGCGTAAAAATGAAGTTCTTGATATTACTTCTTTTGTTAAGTTTTTAACTAAGATAAATTATTTTTTAAAGCAATATCTTTACTTATATATTTTTGATCAATGCGCATGGTAATCTATACTATATAAAAGTTGAGGTTATAAGCCATTAAAGACGTCCACGTAGGATTTAAGTCCTCCAATCGTATGATGACAAATCATCATATTAGTTCTTACTTTTTTAAAAATGTCAATGTTTCCGAAATTATATTTAAAACGAATTTAATATTCCATATATGATTATCTAACAAAATAGATATTGAACCCATGTGCTCTAAATAACACTTTTGTCAATTTTGTGGTCAGACTTGATCAAATGATGTAGCCTAGTTCGATCGACGGTCATGATCGTGTCCCGCTGGTTAACGCGAACGGGCCTATCCGGCCGACTAGCGTGTCACCTGAAGGTGTGCACTTGGAAGATTGGAACGTGCATGCCTAGCCGGCCGACCAGCATGTCATATGTAGATGTGTACTTGGACGGTTGGCACGCGCTTGTCTAGCCGTGTTAGTAGAATGCAGACTTCTTGAATGCGTCGCCACGAGCATCTTTAGTAGGTCGGCGAAGATGTCGTCTGCTGGGAGTACGCTTAGGCGGTATGCGCGAGCGTATCTATCCGATTGGCTAGGATGCCAAATTCTGGTACGCGTCTGAGTGTTACCACGAGCGTATGTAGTCGGGCGGCTAAGACGTTGCTCTCGGGAGCGCGCTTAGGCAGCGTGCTTGAGTGCGTCAGGTCGATCGGCTAGTGCGTCTCAAAAGGTGTCCTTGGTCGAGTTGTAGGAGCAATCCTAATCGACCGGATAAGCCGTCTTGAATAGGGAGTTGTTTTTGAACCTTTCTTCGGTTTCCTACTGATCGAGTCTCGGTTTAGCTCCAATTTTTTTTGAACCTTTCTTCGCTTTCCTCCTGACCGAGTCTCGGTTTAGCTCCAATTGGTTTTTGGTTAGGTCAACCCGGGTTTGGAGTTAACCACGAGCCGAAGAGTCGCGAGAAAGTTGTGGATTTCTGCGGTTGATGGGCCCATCAAGGCCCGTTTAGGAGCATTAATTATACCTAGAGAAGCGTGCCTTAGGATTTTGCTATAAATAGGCAGGTACTTCTTTCTTTCGTCATCCTTCTCTGCAAGTTCAGGTACTTTCTTCTCTC
>JABAYD010059175.1:0-10658 GCA_014822095.1 Diplotaxis tenuifolia
TATGAGATTTACATATCTTGAAGTTATTTAACACTTCTAAAAATACAAGTAATTTAAAAAAACATTTTTGTCACTCTATCCAACCAAGAAAACTTAGTAAAATTCACAGAAGATCAAACATTACTGGATTTGACTGGATTATTTCAGAAGGTTGAATTTTCTAGACGACTTACATTTTAGTCGTCTGTAGAAAAATTGAAATATTAATATTTTATTAATACTCGACAACTTAGATTTCAGTCGTCATATGTTAGTTTTGCAATTGAAAAATAAAACTTCAATATTTAATTATATTCAGTCGTCTATCAGACGACTTAAATGTAAGTCATCCACAATTTACGAGGTTGACTGACGCGAACGACTTTAATCGAAGTCTTCCAGACGACTGAAATATAAGTCTTCTCGTCAACGCAGAGGCTATATTTGCAATTGACTTTGAAATTTCTTTCCGGAGATAACTGAAATTTCAGTCCTCTTCTTTTGTTTGGTTAAAAAAACTCCAAAAACCTAGATTAAATTTCAGTTATCATAGGTTAGTTTTGTATTTGACTGTATTATTTCAGAAGTTTGACTTTCTTCGATGACTGAAGTCGTCGAACGGACGACTGAATAGTAAGTCGTCTGTATATAAATAAATATTGAAGTTTTATTTTTCAATTGCAAAACTAACCTACGGCGACTGAATTGTAAGTCGTCGGGTTTTGATAAAATATTGATATTTCAATTTTTACCAGACGGCTGAAATATAAGTCGTCTAGGAAAGTCAAACTTCTGAAATAATCCAGTCAAATGCAAAACTAACCTATGACGACTGAAATGTAAGTCGTCTAGATTCTTTGGAGATTTTTTGTAACCAAACAAAAGCAGACGACTGAAATTTTAGTCGTCTCAGGAAATAGATTTCAAAGTCAATTGCAAAAATAACATCTGCATTGACCAGATGACTTCCACGTAAGTCGTCTACAACCAGACAACTTACGTGGAAGGTCGTTTGGACGAAAATATCTGGAAAAAAACTCGAATTCATACCTTAAATTGGTGAAATAACTTTCTTACCACACATAAGGCTTCTCCGAGCACACATAATCTCAAAGAGAAGTAACTCACCCAGAATTGTTAGCTTCTATGACTCTATGAACCATAAAAAAATGTAGAATCAAAATCTTGGGTTTTTTTAGTTGAATGTGCAGAGAAAGTTAGAAAGATGTTGTGTTTGGTCAAAAAAATAGAGAAATAAGAAGAGTAAATCGATTTTGGGAGCATTAAGAGGTTCAAATTGGTTGTTGGCTGGGAGATTGATGACAATTGCAATCTTGTAATTACTTGAAGATGATGAAGGTGAGAGAGTAAAAAGTTATTTTCGAAAAAATATAAAAATTTTAATGGCATTTTTGTAAATTATATAAATTTGTGAGGTGAATAGGCTAAAACTAATTTAAAAACAAAACGGCTGATTTTGTGTTTGAGTTTGGGTTGTAAGTCAATTTTGGAAAAACCTCTGCTTTCTCCTCGGATAATTTAAGCTTCGGCTCAGATGGAATCTCTTTTTTAGCTTTTTCTAGCTATTCCAATAAATCCCTAATTCAAAATCTCCTTCCTTTCCATTTCAACTTCTGCCATGTTCGCTGACCAGAAGTGAGCCTCTCCTTCAATTGTTTGGTTCTTGAACTTTCAGCCCAAAATTGTTTCATTGAATCTCGTAGTTTCTCTTTGGTTTCATCACTGCGAGAGACAAACTCAGCATTTTTAATGATGGTGTATCTAATTACATAATACATGTAAACAATGAATTGTGAGCCCGTCAGACATATTACGACACACAGTAGATTTCATGCATAGAGAATTGTATTTAGTATTTTTAAATACACACCCGAATAAATAAGAAAAAGCGACGTTTAGAATTCACCTGAATGGACAAGTAGGATCCCGTGGCGGAACTTCAGTAGCATTGAGGACTTCAAAAAAGCTTGGCCCACTAAACCAAGGACAAACGTTTCGATCCATATTCTTGTCTATATTAATCCCAGTCAGGGCTGTGCCTGAGTTATCTGGGTCCCAAAGCATTAAAAACTTTTTGGCCCATAAATAAATTATGTTGAAGAAAAATATTCAAAGTTACTATCCTGCTATTCGAACCTGCGCCGGAAGAGACAATAATACGGACTTTTACCAAATGGGCTGAAGACATCACTTGTATTACTCAGCCCCTAAACTACTTTTTCACCCAAGCAAATGCACGGCTCTGATCCCCATTAAACCAGATATAGGCAGGAAGATAACATGTTCAAAACAAACAAAAAAAAATTAAAAAAGGCAAATTAAACATGAAATTACAAAATAGCTTTATAGTTCACTGTATACCTATCTTTGTGTCGTAACCAGAGGATTTAAGAAATAGTACCATGTTTTGTTCTATTTCAGCGTATCTGCATAAGAAGACATAAATATTAGGATGAATTGGAAGAGATGAAAATCAAACAGTGACAGGGCTCTTGCAAGGACTTGACTGGCTTCCCGCTACCACCCGCAAACACAGCTTTTGCGATTGATAGCGGTTGTTGGCTTTCTGAAACAATCATATAAAAAACTATAAACCGCTTCAAAACGCTTCAAATTTCTAAAATCCAAAAGCTGGTTAGGGTGTTTGCGAGAGAGTAAAAAAATTCAAAAAACTATTTTAAATGTTAAAATAAAATATTAAATTAAAATTTTAAATTAAAATAATAAAAATACAAAAATATATATAGCAAATTTAATTTATATTATAAAAATTCAAAGAAAATATTTTTTTTATAATTTTAAAAAATAATAGTGTAATTTTATCAGTTTAATTTTTATATTTATTATAAAAATATGATTTTAATAATTCATAATTTTATAAGATATAAATATTATTAATTTGTTATTTAACCGATGCCGCAAGCGCTGCAGTTACACTAGTCAAGCCCTTACATGTCTTTCGACCAGTTAACAGTCGGGTCATCCATCTTGTTCACAACAAACAACCACTAGCTTTGACACTCCCAATGTTTTTTCAAGTTGAACATGCTCACGTGTCTGCTCGCCCCTCTCATATCCTGTTGAAGACAACAAATTTCTTCTTGGAGTATATTAATTAAGAATATTAAAAATAGTTATAAATTTATGTGTTAGTGTGAGTATCAACAACAATATGAAGTCTTTGATGGTATTGTCCATAAAAAGACATAAGGGATTAATTAAAATAAAAAACAATCAATTTGTGAATTGATCTAATTTTAAGCCAAATCAAGCACAAATCAATGTAAGCAGGTCTTCCTTAAAACATGTTTAGAATTAAATTTAAATAGATCTATATGATTAGTTAACTTCATATTTCTATATGTTTTGTAGTTAGTCTTATATTCCTACACAATTTTGCATATCTTTATGTATCTACTTCGGTGTTAATTCATAATAAGAATATAATGATCATTATTGTTCACCATGTATTGGAGAAGTGATATGAACCTTGTTGCTTTTATAACATTTACTTCTGAATAATTAGGGTCTTTATATGTATATTTACTTTGGTTTGTTTTTATAATCATTAAAAATAATAGGCTAATTAATCTAAGCATACTTTTACTTAGTTTGATAATATAATATGCATATGGATATGTAAAAATATTAGTCTAAGTTATTGTTTTTATTTGTTAAGTAAAAGCAAAGAGAGTTAGAAGTTAGTCTATTTTGCTCTTGGTGTGTATTACTTCTTTAATCTAACCTTTGATATAATAGTCTGAATATGCTGCGGAGGAAGGTTCAGAACACTTAAGGTCTCAGCTCTAGTGTGGAATCGCTGGCGAGGAACCAAACAGGTGATATATCTTTATTGAGGACTTGTTGCTCACAACAACTTTGTATCAGCTATAAAGTAAGTGTGGTTTTATACCGCATACCTCCCACATTATAAAGAAGCTTAATTTCTCTCAGCTCAGTTGCTATACTCACTGGCTATATGATCTCACTGCATTTGGTGTATTTTGTCAGATGCTGCTGAATAAGAGGGCAATATGGCAGTTTATTTTATATAGTGCGGAGTAGAAAAAAGGTCACCAATTGTATTTTCGTATTTGATATTATATTTATTTATTCATGCGTTTTTTTGCAATTTGTAAGTTGTGGTCATATTGAAACTAAAGGCAATGTATCAGCTAGCAAATGCCACTACAAACTAGGAAACATGGGGAGTCTGTTGTATCAGGCATTAGCTTCCATATCATATCTGAAAGTGGAGCCTTTGTCCTCCACGGTAACCGGGAAAATTAAGGTCTGGAAAGTGGTTTTCCCAGCGATCCACCGGGTCATATTATGAAAACACTGACTTCCACTGCAAGTTTAGATTTATTCATGTTAACTGTAACCTAAACGTTTTTCAATCCCTAACATCTGTTGCAAGTTTAGGTTCATTCAGTTGATAAAAACTACCAAAATTAAAAAAAATGAGTATCGAGATAAAAGGGCCGATGGAAAACACATGTGGAAAGATCATCGTACCAGAGAAAGAGTAGTCTTAAAGGGCATTTAAAGTTTGGTTGGTACGATCCTAAGCAAAAAAAAAAACAAATTTAAAAGCCGTGGAACTGGGGACTGATACTTCAGCAGAAGAACATGGAGCTTGCAACTTCAGGGTTCAACTTTGGCATGGGTGGCACAGGGACTGCTCCAGATGTCGTGATCCCTCCATGGCTCGATGATGTCTCAGACATAGACATGTCCTCAAACTTCATCACAGTTCCCATCTGTGCTGCCGCCAAGTGAGCATAACAAACCGGTGCAACTGCAGAAACAACACAAAGGAAAAACTTGAGATATTTGCGCAAGTAACCATCATGAATTGAGATTATTGCACGTAAGAAAAGCAGTTGTAACACCATTCTCACTAGACTAGCCATCATACGATTAAAAAAGACAATGATAGATGCAGACATAGCCAAATATATGAACTATCAGCAGCAGCAATCTAAAAAGATATGAGAACTTACCAACTGAGATGGCAGTGGTGCTCCTCTGGTAGCTACAAGTATCAAAAAGCAGACACAAGTTAAGTAAACATCTTTTATAACAACAACACAAAACAAATGTTTCAGATAAAAGAGATTTAATGCTTACACATAGGACAGAGAGTGCACAAGCTCTTGGAGGTCATCAGTGGAAAACCCAATCTCGTCATAGAGCACATGGTAATGTGTTGGCCTTGTAGTTCCCTAAATACATTGAAATCAATAGAACAGCGTCACGCTTTCGATTCATAAACAGGATTCATAATAGATTTGAAGGAGCTGTCACTTACAATCATCCCAGCATGAGCACAGAGGTAGAAGTCATTGTTGCGAGGGTGGCAAATCTTGTTGTCAATGATTGTTCCTGCAAAATCAATTCGGTGTAAAGGTTTCAAGTCATTTCAACAAACAATAACCAAAACAAAACCATATGCTCAGGTCAAATGGGTTTATTATACCTGGAGCAACATTGTCAGGACCTCTTTCCTGGAAGAACTTGGTGTGATGGTTCTTCTGAGCAACGATCACAGTGAACTTGGGGTTCCATTTTTCATCAAGAAACTTGCAAGCCTAATAGCATTACCCAAAAAAAAAAGAGAATTCAAGTTCATAAATTCCCAATATATATACTAAATAAGACGTTTTTGAGACACTAAAGCTATGATTTATACCTGCATTATCTGATCCAGCTCAATGTTCAGCACTTGATTAAACTGTGACTCACTCACACCATCCCTACATGCACATTAATAAACAGTGAGTTTAACCAAATGGTTTATACAACTTTAATAAATTTATAAGTATATACCTGAAGATGATGATGTGATCTGGCTTCCTCTTCCCGGAGCTGGAGTAAAAGTCAACAAGGAGCTCCCTGAAAAAGTCTCTAATTAGATTGCTGCTAAAGGACTAAAACATGACAAAGCTATTAATACATCACAACAGTCCGAGAAGTTAACCTGAAAATTCCCTCATCCACAAGTTTGTCATCTTCGCCAGGGACAAGTTTGAAGAGGTTGTCAATCATCTCCACTTTCCGAGACTGTGTGCGAACACATGCTCTGTACTTTGAGATGAGTGGCCACTGTCTAGAGCTCACAACCTATTGTTTCCAAACACACAAACATCAAAGTTACTAGAGATGGAAGATGACATCATATGTAATACTTAGAAGGCAAAGTTAATGTTTACTTACCGCAGCAACTGATGGAATATCAGACTGGCCAGGGGAGCCATGAGAAACATCCATTCCGACAATGATTGTAGGAACTTTCGTAACTGAAGGCATTGCCTGTGATTTCTCCATAGTTAACAGAGAGTTCAACCCTCCCAGCTACATATACAAAATAGATTAACTCAGTTCAATCAGCTATAAGGTCTTTATTAATCAATCTTGAAATTTCAATTTAAAAGATCACCTTAGCGTTAATCTTCAGGAGGACGTTGGTGAGGTACTGATCATTGATTCTGGCGGTAGGAGCAATGCACTGAGTCACAATTCCAAGTTCAGCGAGATTCTTCTTTTTCCAAGGACCTGGAAAAAAACACAGAGACAGATATAAAAGGTTTCACATATACACCAATGGGTAATATTACTCTAGTCAAGAATTGATGGAAGGCTTTACCATAAACAAGAGAGTTCTTCCTTTCAGCGAGGATGCAAAGTAGGAACTTAGGCTTCCCTGGGAGCTTACCCTGAATCTGCTCGAACATCTTCTCCACCCTGACATGTGGTGGTGCATTCCTGTTCTGAGCATTTTCTTGGAAGACAAATTCGAATGGAGGCTCAACGTTCTATAAGAAAGACAACAACAAAGGAAGAATATAAGTGAACAGTGAAGTTAATAAGACTGAGTTAATATTCTAAGCAATGATCCATAAAAATACTTACGATGCCTTTCATGTTGCCGCATCTTATCAAGTCAGGAATGAGCCTGTTTGTGTCACAGCGAGCAGAGAAGTTGACTACAGCCCATCTAGTAACTGTTGTTGGCTCAACAAGTTTCTGCAAAAGAAGTTTAATTAGTATCAGAGATTGAAACGTTAACCAAACTGAGGACAAAAAAAGAAAGTCCATCCACCTTATTGTTGAAGTTCCAGCGCCCATTACGAGGTTGAAAGTCCTCTCCATTGCCAACTCTCAGCTATTTAACAAACAAGGAAAGATGATTAGCACATTATTGAACCTTCCAGATTCAGACAGAATAAGCTAAACAAGTAAAGCAAAGGGGTAAGTTACCTTTGGTGCTGGTAAGATGCGACCTTCAACTTGGGTGAAGTTAGTGCCGATACTGACACCACTCTCTCGCAACACCAAATCAGCATTGTAGTTGCTGTTCTTCAGACCCTGAAAGATGAAACAGAACATATATCAAAATCAGACAAAAAAAAGCTTCAAACTCTTAAAAGGATAATGGATAAAAAAGACTTACAGTTGTTAGAGAAGCCATCCTCTCAGGTGGCTTCTGCCTAGACTTCTCAACCAGTGAAGCCCTCTGAATATTGGTAAGTGACTTTGTGTAGCGCTGAAGACTCACAAGTTCACAATGCTGAAGTAGAAAAAAAACAACCAGAACTGTCATAAGCCAAACAAGTAAATGAATGAAACAAACAATGAACTGAAAACTTACCTCAATGGGGATGTAAGTAGGACGCTTTGGCTTGCCAACGTTGATGCAAGGGAAGTCCCCTGAATACTTCAGTGGGATATTACGGAACTCAGTGAAGTACTCGTAGACTGTTGTCTGATGCTCCACAACTTCCCCATTGTCGTTCTTAGCATTCCGAGTAAAGCTGTATTTGTCAAAAGAGAGAGATGTGTTAGAAAGAACTCAAAGCCATTCCATGTGATGTAATAAAAAAACACTTCAAATCAATACATACAGTTGCGCTTTGCAGAGATCTTCACTTAGTCCAGTTATCTTGTACTCTCGGTTTGAGGGAGCAACCTTAACTCTCAGATTCTTCAGAGCACGTCTAGCCTAAGAGAGAACAAGATTAAGCACTTCTCAAAGATGCTAAAACATTACAGCACACAAGAAGAAGAAGATTGTACCTTGTTCCAGTCAACAGAGTATGGGTCCTTCACGTTTTGATTAGCAAGAAGGAAATCAACAACAGGGCCAGGCTGAACTACCATTGTAGTTGAAGTGTCTACAGAATATCAAGAAACCAAAGTGTTAATATCCTTCAAAGAAGAGTCTTAACACATTAAGTTCAAAAAATGATTACCGATGTTCAAAGACAAGCCTCCCTGAGTGGTTCTGAAGCTGGAATGGAACCCTCTCACACCAATGACACCTCCACCAATAGGGACAAAGTTCTGAGCGTCGTTGTGGAAGAAGGACTGGCGAACAAGGAGACAACCTCTGCAAAGCAAGAAGATGCATACCAATAAGCATATAATATGAAGGTTTTAAAACAGACTCAAAAGTATATACTTACTGCCTAGCTGCACTCTGGCGCAGAATCACATCAAGAACTCTCAAAGAGTCTTGAAGGCTCTCGGTTTCTTTGCCCTGAAGAGCACTTGCAATAGCTTGCATGGGGATCTTCGCAGCATAGCTAATCTCCACCATGAACTTCTTGGACTGGTTGGGACGCCTTAATCTCTTATTGTCAGCGTCATTACCATCACTGGGGCTGCCATTCCCCGTGTTGTTCCTAGAGATAAAAGAGAATGTTAAAGCATCAAAACCTGAACAAAACAAAAACAGTAGAGCTATATTCAAACTAACCTGCTAGAAGGAGCGTCTTCAAGAACAATCGAGAAGTCAAGTTTGTTGCTTGGAAGAGGACCAACGGTGAACAGAGTCTTCTCACCATCATAGGCGAAATACTTGGCTCCCAAGTCAGTTTGATAAGTTTGCTGAACCTTGTCAAGGATCTTCCTTCCAATTCCTTTAGCCTCCACTGGACGGCCATCCTCATACGTTATAGCAACCTGTAATCCATTAATCAAAGAGACAAAACACTTCATACCAACGATAAGCATCAAACGAATACATTAAGAGGTGAACAGAAGCATACGCTGTAATGAAAGAAGGTGCCGCTTGGGTTGTTGAAGTTCACTTTGAAGTGGTTTGTGAGTAGAGGAATCCTCTGTCCTTTGGAGCCACTGCCACGGCGGGCCATTGGGAGAAGAGTGTTCTTCTTGATGGGCTCCACCTCAGGGATGAGGTTTGAAGGAACCATAGGTGGAGGAGGTGGTAGCGCTTTGTCTTCATCAGAACCCATATCTGCAAAAGCCCCAAAAAAGAACAAGTGGGTCAGAAACAAAACATCATCTTGCAGTTTATACATACTATGATGCAACAGAGTATAAGTGATACTACGTACACAAGAAGATACTTAAACAAAAAAAAAGGCAAAAAAATCATGAAACCCATAAACAAAACTTAAACTTTAACAAGATTAAGTCAACAGAACCACATCTTCAACGAGGAACAAACATAATAAACAAGGAAACGATGGAGAACAAAGAAGAGATCTACTTGCAGATTATTAACAGAGCATCTCATAACTCAAGCTCTGTTTCTACTCAGGACTAAGGCCAAAAATAGAAACCCACGAACAAGACTCGAACTTTTTCAGCAGATAAAGAAGATAATCATCTCATACACCATAAGAACATGAAGAACAAGTAAGAGATCTACGTGCAGATGAAGAAACTGAGACCAAAAATAGAAACCCACGAACAAAACTCAAACTTGTCACCAGATCAAGAGCAGAATCATCTTATAAACCATAACAACATGACGAAAATAGAAACCCACGGCGAAACCCAACAAGACTCAAACTTTTCGGCAAACAAGAGCTGAATCATCACATAAACCATCCCAACATGACGAACAAATACGAGATCTACGTGCAGAGTAAGATACTAAGACCAAAAATAGAAACCCACAAACAAGACTCAAACTTTTCAGCAGACAAGAGCTGAATCATCACATAAACCATAAGAACATGAAGAAACCAAAACCAAAAATAGAAACCCACGAAAAAGACACAAACTTTTCAACAGATAAAGAGCAGAATCATCTTATAAACCTTAACAACATGACGAACAAGTAACAGATCTACGTGCAGAGTAAGTAAGATACATTAACAAACAAAAAAACACAAACCCACGAAACCCACTCAAAAAAGTTCACAACTTTAGAGCGATTCACAGTACAAACAGGACAAACACGGCGAAGAGTTGTTAAAACCCTGATTATGCATGTGGAGAAGATACATCAGTTGAAGAAAGTGTATACCGGACTCAAGGTTGAAGAGGAGGAGACGGGTAAAGACTACGACGGAGAAAAACCCTAAAGCTTCGGAGACAGAGAGAGAGAAAAGTTTCACGGAGAAGGGAAGGGTTTGTTTTGGGTGATTTACTTGTTTCTCTTCTACGCTTTTGATATATAACGACGCAGAGGCGAAAAGAAGTAATAATGTGGGACCCTCTATTTTCGGGTTTTATTTACTTTCGCCCCTATATTCTTGGATTATTACATTGTCCTATCGACTTCCGTCTCCTCACGTTTTTTTATTTTTTTTTCTGGTATTATGAAAAGTTAATATATGCACGTTTGAACCGTTTACACGTTACCTATAGATGAAACTATATAGTAACAAATAAGATTTTGG
>JABAYD010059189.1:0-14196 GCA_014822095.1 Diplotaxis tenuifolia
CAACTTTGAGGGAAGCTTTGTTCTCTCTTAAAAACTGTTGTTGTGTAAATATTTATGAAGAAGCTATTTGTAGTTTCGAGAGTGTTGACAATAGTCAGAAAACAAAAAAAAAAAACTGAAATTTCACCAAACATCATAAAAGAGAGAGAATCAGTAGAGCCAAACCCATGAAAATAATTAAGAAAATGCAGGTAGATGATGAATTTGGATTTTATAGAATCGTTGAAGTCTATTTTCTATAAGAAAAAATTAACTGTTTTTGAAGATCGTGAAGAGATCATGGTGTAGTGTTAGAAATAGTTAGGAATTTAATTTATTTTTGAAGTAAATAAAATCAGATAAAAACGGAACTGTTTCTTATATTTGAATTTTATTTTTGGCATTTACCTGTTTTATTAAATTGTTAAATATATTCCAAATGTCAAATTTTTGTTGGTCATGTGACTTCCAAATTAACTGTCTCTTGTACGTTTTCCACTAAAACTGATGTTTTTCACGTTTTTTTATTTATTCATATTTTTCTTTTTGTATTTTTTCCACATGTCACCACGGGATTGGTCGTGTGACTTCCGCTTTAGTACATAGAGGATATATGAAAACTTTGGATTAGCTTACCTGGCCTTTTTTTTTTGTCTTCAAAGCCTTGTCTTTTAATTTCATTACAGCCTCTTCAGTTCCGTGTTTGGTTAAGGATCAAGGCATTCGCGTCTTGGGACTACAAGTCAAATCTGGAAAGTACCCTCGGTGTAGAAGCTGTTGATACATGAGCAACACTTTAATCAAGCGGCAACCAGCCTGATTGTATAGAAATTAGTCTTGATTTGGCTTGTTTATTTCGGTTTAGTTAATGTCGTTGTATTGTTTGGTCGAATTAGGTTGTTTAAGGGACATCATTGGTTCTCACAATGGTGTAAAAAGCATTGAAGTTTCAGCTGAGTAGTATAGGATCCTAGTAGTGATCATGGACGATACTAGGTTGTTTCGTGGGCCTACTGGTTGAATCTCATGGTTAAAAATTTTGTGTAATATTTATTGGTGGATGAAAGTACGACAATATGGACCAAAAAATTGTTTATACATATAGCTTTTTCATTAATTATGCATTTACTCTGTTCTAAACACGGACATCTAGCCGATTAGGCGCCCGCATAGGCGTGAAACGGGAACCAACCGCAAAATCGTTAGCACTAATTGGTACACCAATTAACCGGTCACAAAAGCGATTAATCGGTCAAAATAACAACTAATCGGTACTAACCCGGATTGTAAACCGATTTAAACCCTCCAAAATGTTGGAATTTAATGTCAAATCTTAGGCTATTTAGTAAGCCCATTTGATTGTGAGTTAGTGAGATCTTGTCTATATTATTTTTAGGGGGACTCCAAGACTTCTTTCACTCTCATTAAGCAATGTGGGACAAATATAAGTAGCTTCTTTTTCAACTTTTTTTTTTGCATTTGGCGCACTAATAAAAAAAAAATAATACATTACACATGATTCGAACTCGACACCGCTTAGACCATTAAATGTATCAATAACCACTTGACTATGATAATTTCACATTATATCTTATCAGATTATAGTATATATACATATACATATAATTTAAAAATATAAAAACTAATCTCCGATTAATCCCCGATTAATCGTCTAGGCGCTAGACCCGAGCCGAGCGCCCGACTAGCGCCTAGCGAGTTCTCAAACATGGGGCATTTAGTAGCATCAAATAAATAGCCATTCTAGAGTGATAATGACAAGCCTTAGCCTATGGTACAAGTAAAGTAATCAATGACTTAGAGTCCAATAAAAAGTTATAGAGGGTGATTGGTTTGAATGTTGCTGTAGAAATTTTACTGTAGAATTTAGATTGTATATATTTTTGATGTAGCTGTATTTAATGTAGATGTAAAAATTAAATAATAAAAAATATAAAAAAGAAAGATATTCTTACAGCAATCCTACATCAATATTTTTTTCTTTAGAAAATAAGGTTTTTACAACTATTTTTTATTTTTTTTTGCTTTAGTTTTAAAAAAAACTACTTAAATTATAATTGGTGATTTAAATGATTATAGATAGAAATTAAATCTAAAGTCACTACTTACAACCTAACCAATCACTCTCGTAGAAAAAAATCTGAATAGTTCTGTTAGTAAGAAAATGACACATTTTTATTTATTTGAATAGGGCGTTTCTTTGGGTTAGACCATCCTGGGACAAGGATGCCTATAAATTTGGAACTCAAAATTTTGACTCATTAATTAGTACCAATCATAGTCAATCTTTCTACCCCTCTACATAACGTTAAAGTCTGATCCTATTTTTCATCTGCTACATCAAATTCTCTTAACCACAAGACATTTATTTTCCATTTTCCCAAAATAAAAATACCCACTCAAAAGTCAAAACAAAACAAAACAAAATACAGAACATTTTGTTTGAACTTTATTAAAATGACTTCGAATGTTGAAGAAATTGAAGAAGAGGAAATATCAAAAGTTGAGAAAGGCAAAGGCAAAGATTGCCATCGAGGAATCGAAACAGTCATTTGTACTTCTCCCAGCACTGTTTGTCTCACTCAAAAGGTAAATACATAAAGCAACAAAATTTTATTCTATTTCATAGTTATGATTATAATTACTTTTAACAAATTAGTTCATTGTTTTACAATACTGATTACAGTTGATAGCAGAGATGATTGGGACGTATTTCTTAATATTCGCTGGATGTGGGGTGGTGGTAGTGAATGTGTTGTACGGTGGAACAGTGACATTTCCAGGGATATGTGTGACTTGGGGTCTCATTGTTATGGTCATGATTTACTCTACAGGTCACATTTCCGGTGCCCATTTTAATCCTGCCGTCACCCTCACTTTTGCTGTATTCCGGCGGTTTCCCTGGTATCAGGTATCTATCTACTCACCATCTCTTCTTTAAATGTGTTTTGGTTGTTTTTTAGTTAATCAAACATAAACATATTACATGTTCAAACAAATGCAAGCAATTATTGTTACTAGTAAATACTGTATTTTGTATTTAAATCATGAATGGTATTGTATAATGTTTTGGACAGGTACCATTGTATATAGGTGCACAACTTACAGGATCGTTACTAGGGAGTTTGACATTGAGACTAATGTTCCATGTGACACCAGCAGCTTACTTCGGAACAACTCCGTCTGATTCAGCGGCACAAGCGCTCGCTGCTGAGATCATTATCTCATTCCTCCTTATGTTTGTTATCTCTGGCGTTGCCACCGATAATCGTGCGGTTAGTATTTTCTATATCACGATAAACAGTTGGATACTGGTACTAATCATTGTATATTTTCTTAATACCTATGATCAGTAATAGGAATTTGTTCTACAATAAGCAAGAAGGGAGAAGGAAATTAATAGGTTGATTAAGATTAATTAGGTACTAGGTAATAATCCGCGCTTTGCGCAGAATGTGATTATTAGTTTGATTATTTTTAGTAAAGATATATTAAATCTGTTTAATCTGTATATATGTTCGGTTTTAGATTCTATTTTTATTTAATATCCTAAAATACATTTATTATTTTAAATTAATATTTATTTTGTTTTGTTAGGTTAATTTTTTTGATGTTGTTGGTTTTCTCGATGATAACCAAAAATTACTATTATTTGTTTGTTTTCATATTATGAATTTTAGACAGTCGTGTTGTCGAACGAATGTTTTCATATTATATTTTCTAAACATATAATAGTTAAAGAAAATCAATTATTAAGACAAATCATTTTACTACAATTTTTTCGGTGGTAAAAAAACATTAAGAAAAATAATATTTCAACTTCAAAAAAATATTAGATACTTCAGTTGTGGTGAATAAAATATGAAAAATAAAATTTTAATAATAAAATTTATTAAAAATAAAATAGAGCTAGCCATTAGTGAAATTTTCCATATAAAGAAGATTTAATTGAATCCGTAAATATGAGTGGTCAGAGATCGAATATCTAAGTATTTGGAGGTATTTGTGTCAATTCGATCTTTAGCCACGTGAATATTCTGTGATTCATAATTCTATTTTTTTTTAGAATTTTTAAAAATACCCGAGTTGATCCATAAATGAAATAATATTATAATATATATAATATATATAGTTCTAATAATAATATTATATTACAAAAATAAACATTATTTTTTTTAAAAATTCTAATACCTAATAATTAATAAATTCAATACATCAAAATATTATAAAACTTATATAAATTATAATATATATAATATATATAGTTCTTTACACATATGTATATATATGCATATAATAGAAGAAATCGGATATCGTTCATAAAAATAGTGGTATTTGTGATTTGCTTCTTTTTCAAATATTTTATTTTAGTATTTGGTTTGCTTCGTAAAGTTACGGGTATCCAGGTTTTTTTCAAATTAAAATGGATAACAAACTGAATCTAAATTTATGAATATTTTTCTAAGCTTTATCCACATACAATATATATATAATTTAGTTTTTTTATTTGTAATATGTTTTGATTCGAACCAAAGAATCCAGAGTTTTAATGGGCTACGTATGTAAATTTTAAATTGAAATAAAATAAAATATACAATGTGAACACATTTATGAATATAGTGTGAATGAATCATATTTATTATTAAATATTTGTAAGGCTGGCACATGTTCATTATAGTGTGAATGCATTTTTTAGATTGCTTATTCTTTAATATATAAGGGATAAGAGAGATATTTATACATAGGTGTACGTAGGTTAAATACAAGTATTAACTAATAACAAAGAGGGGCTCATAGTATATCATATTTCCTTAACATTCCAACTCAAGATGGTGGAGCTTGGGTAAAACTAATCTTGTGTCGAATAAGCTGGAATGGAGCACGAGATAATGGATTTGTAAGACCATCACCGAGTTTATCTATAGTCGATACGTGAGCAACACGGAGAACATTTTGCTGTATTTGTCCACGAAGAAAGTGATAATCAATAGCGATGTGTTTCATCCTGGAGTGGAAACAGGGTTTGCGCATAAGTAGGTAGCTCCAAAGTTGTCGCAATAGACGGTAGGGACCGTGGGAACATGAACACCTAGCTCGGAAAGGAGGGAGCATACCCATCTTAATTCAAAAGCTGTATTTGCAACAACACGATATTCTGCTTTCGTAGAAGATTGAGCAACCCCTTTTTACTTCTTAGAGGTCCAAGAAATCGGATGAGAGCCCATGTAGATGATATATGCGTTGGTTGAGACATAATCATCAGAGTCACCTGTCCAGTCCGCATCAGAGTAAGCATGAAGTATCGGTGTAGATTGTTTGCGCAAGAAGATTCCTTTGTTGAGTTTTCTAGAGAGATAACGAAGAATGCTCTTTACCGTTTGCGAGTGTTCTTGCGTGGGCTTGTGCATAAACTGAGAAAGCCTATTGACTGCATAGGAGATGTTGGAGCGTGTAAGAGCTAAATATTGAAGGCTTCCAACCAGTTTGCGATACTCATGAGGACCAGAGAGAATAAAAGCAGCATTCAGAGTAAGCTTCGGATGAAAAGGAAGGGGTGTAGCAACAGATTTTGCATTGAGCATATTCGCTTTAACCAAGAGATCAGTAACATATTTTCTTTGCATCAAGTGAAGTCCTTGAGGAGTGTGTATGGTCTCAATGCCAAGAAAGTAGTTGAGCTTTCCCATGTCTTTGATAGAGAACCGGTTTGCCAAGCGTGTGATGACTTGTTGAACAAGTAAAGAGTCACACCATGTAACTAGAATATCATCAACATATACTAGGACATAGATGAAGTGTCCTTGGTGCCGTAGGATGAAGAGTGATGTATCAGATAGAGAGTTTTGAAAACCAGAGTTGATGAGGAAAGATCGCAGCTCAGAGTTCCAGACTCGTGGAGCTTGTTTCAAGCCGTAAATAGCTTTCTTGAGACGACAAACATGAGAAGGACGATTAGGATCCGTGAAGCCTGGTGGTTGAGACATAAAGCATTCTTCTTTGAGATGCCCTTGAAGAAACATTGTGTTGACATCAATCTGTCTAACCGGCCAGTCACAATTAACAGCTAATCCCAACACCACTCGTATTGTAGTCGACTTAATAACAAGACTGAATGTATCCATATAGTCTACTCCCTGCTGTTGATGAAACCCTTTTCCCACAATTCTCGCTTTATATTTGTCAATGCCACCATCAGGATTATATTTAATGGTAAAGACCCATCTACATCCCACCACATTTATCGCTTGTGAGGCTTCTACAATATCCCACGTACGGATTTCACTCCTGGAAGTAAACTCAGAGCTAATCGCTTTATGCCAGTGCTCATGTTTGATTGCATGTTGCCACGTAGAAGGAATCCAATGAGGATCAGATTGTAGAGTTACAGAGTAATTATACCTGACCACTGGCTTGACAATGTTGTTGCGTGAGCGAGTAGTCATTGGATGACGAGAAGCTTCTTGTACAGGAGCAGCAGACGTCGTTGTTGTGGGAACTGCATCAGAGGTTGTCTCAGTAACTGGATGAGACACAGTTGAAGTAGTCTGAGTACGTTCCGGAGGAGTAGAGGACACAGACTGATCAGGTGCAGGCGATGGTGATGGTGAAGAATCACTGCTCGGAAGTTGATTATTCAGAGATGAAACAGGCGATTGTATGAGTGGTAGTGGGAAAGGGACGGTAGTATAGGGAGGATAATAGGAGTTGGAGGAAGGCTCAGGTTGAGTAGGAGTTGGTTTTGGGAAAAGTTTTGCAAATGGGTACTGAGTGTCATTGAAACGAACATGACGAGATATGTGAATGCGACCAGAAACTGGATCAAGACATTGATAAGCACTTTGAGTTAAGGAATAACCCACAAAGACACATGGCATTGACCATTTTTCAAGCTTGTTGGGCGCATAAGGTCTCAGCGAAGGATAACACAAGAAACCAAAGGTTCTTAGTTTGTGATAGTTAGGTGCAAAGGTAAATAGTTTCTGAAAGGGAGAGATGTGGGATAGGATGGGTGTTGGTAGTCGGTTTATAAGAAAGACTGCTGTGGCAAAAGCAAGAGGCCAGTAGGTAAGAGGCATGTTTGCAGAGGATAGCAAGGATAAACCGGTTTCAACGACATGTCTACGTTTTCTCTCAGACATGCCATTGTGTTCCGGGGTATGAAGAAGAGTGGTTAGATGGGAATTCCATGAGTGGAAAGGTATTGGAGTAGAGCTATAAACTCACCACCATTATCAGAGAAGAGGTTTCTAAGCTTGGTTTTGAACTTGGTTTCAGCTAGGGTGGTGAATTGGATGAAGATATCCTTTTCTTGGGATTTAGTAGTGAGAGGAAAAAGCCATGTATACCGAGTGAAATGATCAACTAAGATGAAATAGTATTTGAAGTTTTGATGAGATGTTATGGGTGATTGCCACACGTCTGAGAAACCAACTTCAAGAGGATGAGTTGAAACAATAGTACTTTGATGAAAAGGAAGTTTATGAGTTTTATGAAGCAAACAATCATTGCAAGGAGACAAAGTAGAAGTTTTATTAAAACATGGCAAAGAAAAGCTTGAAACAATGTTTTTAAGAGTAGCTAAAGAAGGATGGCCTAGGCGATTATGCCACTGAGAAAAGGTGGTTTTAGTATCAGGGTAGGAGATATAGGAATCAGACGGTTTAGAGGAGGATAGGGGTCACTCATACAAGTCATCCTTGGTTCGACCTTGAAGCAACCGGGTTCCCATTCTGAGATCATTCACCTGAAAACAAGAAGGAAAGAATTCCACATAGACTTGATTAGCATTGAAAAGTCTATAAACTGAGATCAAGTTTTTGTTAACATTCGATACACAGAGAATATCTTGAAGTTTTAGAGTTTTAGATGAAGTAAGTATGAAAGCAGAACCAGTATGTGTTATCTGCAAACCTGAGCCATCAGCTATCGCAACCTCTTCACCTCCAGTGTAAGCTTGATGAATCGCCAGGTTATTGAGATCAGATGTAAGGTGGTGTCTCGCACCACTGTCCATTAGCCATCCTTTCTGATTGTAGTAGGAAGCTTAAGCAGCATTACCACGTGGTTGCCAAGAGTTACCTTGTGGCATTGTTGTTGCTGATTCACATTGTTTGACTGCCCTCAGGAAGTTGGGACAGCGACGGGCATTGTATCCAAAGACACTACAGATCTGACACATTCCTTGATACCCACGTCCTTGTGACTTAGACTGAGACTGAGACTGCGAAGGATAGGAGTTGAACGATGATTGCTGGTGATTTTGTTGTGGACCACGATTACCACCACGACGAGCACTGTTGATGTTGTTACGGTTGTTTTTTGAGGAACCTATGTAGTTGGTGTTGGTATAGTTTGCAGTAACTGGGGCAGAGACAACATGAATAAAGACCGCTTGGATTTTATTATCTGGGTTGAGAAGCTTTTCATGAATTTCAGTGAGGGATGGAGATGTTTCACGACCTTCAACCTGGTCAGCAATCCCCTTGTATTCCTCTGGAAGACCATTAAGAATGTGTTCGATCTGGTTTTCTGAGTCAAGCGCCTTTCCAAGTAGAGCTAACTCATCAAAACGAGTAGTGAGTCCTTGATAATATTCATCAATAAACTTAGTACCTTTCTTCCATGTGTGTAGCTGATGACGGATGTGTTGAACATGCCCTCTGCTTGGCTTTGCAAAGGTTGTTTTGAGGATAGTCCAGATCTCTGAAGCTGTCGTTGCAGTTGAGAGGATCGGTTGTAGCGTCATAGTAATGGCACCAAGTAAGGCACTGTAGATCAAGTGATCCTGACGTTTCCACATTGTGTAGACAGTGTTTGTGACAGTCACACCATCATCACTGGTGACAGTCGCCGCATGAACAATAGTGGATCCATCAAGATGGCCAGACAAGTCGTATCTATCGAGAAGAGCTTGGACTTGCCTACTCCACATGAGAAAGTTTGAACTGGTGAGCTTAGTGACGTTGGTCAGATTGATGTTAAGGAGCGTCTGAGTGGGTGAAACAACAATGGTTTCAGTGGATAGAGCCGACGAATTGGAGTTGTTAGACATGATAAAGCTCGATAAAATTTGAAAAAGAAAAGAAGGCGGCTAGTTATGTATATCAAGCTCTGATACCATATAGAGAAGGCTGAATAGAATATTATTAGGTATATGAGAGGTATTTATACATAGGTGTACGTAGGTTAAATACAAGTATTAACTAATAACAAAGAGGGGCTCATACTATATCATATTTCCTTAACACTTCTGTTACGGTCAATGTAGATTTAAGCATGTTTCAAAAAAAAGCTTAGGTAGTTTTTTGAGTTATAACTTAGTTCATGTCGTAATTGGCACTAACAGTTTGTTCGGATTGTATTGGCATAATTGAAATTGTTTGGGTTAGAATATGCATTTTTTCTCGGGAGAGAAAGGGGTTGTCAAAATCTTGTGATTGGTAAAATTTTGTGGATGATTTCATAATTCTCTAGCTTTCATAAACTACTTAAATTAGTCGTTTCATTTTTTGTAAATAACAAATTGTCTAATCGAAGTCACTATATATATATTGCCATAGAAGCAATCAAACAAAGCATAAGGAAAACATATACACTCTTACGTTTTTTCTTCTTTTTGCTAAATGACGGTGTGAATATGCACTCTTATGTTGTTGGATTGTTCTTAATTTCTTATATAGGTCGGAGAATTAGCTGGAATTGCTGTGGGGATGACTATAATGTTGAACGTCTTCGTGGCTGGGTAAACATTTTCTCTCTTTTTTTTTGATTGAATGTTAAATTTATTTATCAAAAAACCTCTATTACATCAAGTGTAAATCTTACAAACTTCTCCAGGATTCCCAAAGCTTCTAAACTTTTCAACACAAAATCCCATTGTACTGAATCAAAAGCCTTAGAAATATCTACTTTCATCACTCCTCTAGACAACGCCAAATCCTTGTGATAATCTTTCACTAACTCTGACGCAAAAAGAACATTCTCCATCAGTAAACGCCCCTCAATAAAAGCAGACTGGTTCTCAAAAATAATCTTGGGTAGAATTCTCTTCAACCTACTAGCCAAAATCTTATAGACCACCTTATACAACACATTGCAACACGCAATTGGCCTGTAATCTTTCATTTCCAGAGAGTCTTCTTTCTTTGGGACAAAGGCAAGTATAGTAGAGTTAACTCCTTTTGAGAGAAAACTGAACCTGAAAACTGACTGTACAGCTACAACAAAGTCATGTCCAATCACTGGCCAGGCAGTACGAAATAACTCACATGGATATCGTCAAGCCCTGGTGATATATGAGAAGGCATCGAGAATAACACCTTGCGGATTTCCTCACCAGTTACCTCTGCATCCAAGTATCTACTATCTTCTTCAGAACATCTACACTGCAGAAGTTCTTTAAGCTCTTCTTCCACAGTTGCAACTTGATAATTTTTAGGACACTGATTTAGAAACTCTAAAAAATGCCTTTCAACCTCTTCTTTAATCTCCCTATGAGTAACAATCCTTCTACCATTAGAGCATCTAATTTCTCTAATAGTATTATGTGCTTTCCTAGCACGGATATAATTATAAAACTTCTTGTTGTTAAGGACCCCAACTTCCAACCAATGTAACTTAGCCTTTTGCTTGAGATGATCCTCCTCTAACCCAGCCACATACATCCAATTCTCATAAGCTTCTACCTCTTCCTGAACATTTACCTCTGTTTCCTGAGACAAAGTATTCTTTTGCTTCTGACAAAGAGTATCATAGGCCTCGTGAACTCGCTTGGTTAGATTCCCTAGCTTTTCCCGTCCCATCATACGAATTAAAGGTTTCAAATTTGTTGAGCTTTTTTGAAAACCTGAACATAGCCGATGTTGAATGAAACAGTATCTCTGTCGACTCCCAATACTCCTGAACCATCGGTAGAAAACTTGGTAAGCTCCCAATAACATTCACATATTTGAACGGTTTCCTTATTTTCTCAACAGGTGGCAGCAACTGAATTTTACATCTCAGATGATCTTAGCAGCCCTCTGGCTCAAAAGTTGCAAAACCATTTGGAAATATGTTTAAAGCAACATCATTCATCAGAACTCTATCAAGCTTTTTACAAATTACACCTTCTTCCCTCTTATTACACTATGTAAATAGTGGTCCCTGATAACCCATATCTGATAAATCACAACGCAAGACCATTCGTTGAAAATCTCTCATTCCACACGGTAGCCTGCTTAAATTCGAGAAACTAGAGCTTTCATCACCTTCAAGTATATCGTTAAAATCCCCCATTAACACCCAGGCTTTACCTTGAAACATCGGAGATGAATGATGATCATAAGATCCTCCCATAACATCCTCCTCTCTTCAACCGCATTACTTGCATATATAAAGGTGTACAAAAAATCTTCCTCATTCTGCAAGCCCACCGAGCAAGTAATAAACTGATCAGACTTATATACTAGAGTCTTAGTCTTCTGTCCTTTCTCCCTTCCTCGCTGACCAACAACTTTGGTTTTCACTCTACTCTTCTCGAACAGATCATCTTCAATCTTATGTTCTTTCAATAGCTCCTCTTTCTCATCAAGAGTACCTTCATCATCAACATTTTCTTTCCCATCATCCAGTGTTTCTTCTACCTCCTCTTCATTAGTACTTAGAATAGTATATTTCGGAGCATATATTTCTATCTCATCCCCTTTTGGCTTCGGATTACTTGGTTTTGAGCGACCAAATTTTCCCTGTGGAACTTGTTCCCAATTCTCTACTGTGTCATCACTACCCTCCTCCACTTCTTCATCTATCTTGGCCTCACCTCCTTTCGGATTGGATACCTCAACAGAGACCCCATTACCAACCACTGAACTTTCTCCCCTATTTTCTTTTACTCCTTTACTCTCCTCATCAACCTTTGGATCAGATACAACAACTTCCTCTTTCTTCTTCAAAGCACAAACCTTCTCTGAATATCCCCATTTATCACAGTGTTTACACCTTGAGGTAAGCCACGGGTAGTCAAAATCCACCGTGAAGTCCTCACCCCTGCTTGTAAAATTCATCTCCTTTGGCAATACTTTCGTAACATCCACTTTCACAAAGATCTTAGCCACTTCAAAACTTGTGCATGCAAGTGTCTCTGGATGAAGCTTGACTGGGAAACCCACATGACTTGCCAGAAGACTCAAACCTTCCCAAGAGAACATATGAAATGGTACCTTTGTTAAATGGATCCACATAGGAATCTATTCCTCCTCTTATTTCTCCTCTTCGGCACTCGAAGTCCATTTAGTGACAATCATCGGAATCCCCACAATATTCCACATACCACGCCTTATGATCTTCTCTCATGCCTTAGGATTTAGAACTCTAAATCGCATCGTCATATCATTCACTTCATATACCTCGATTTTAGCTGATGGATCACCATACTTCCAGATCTTATTGAGAACCATGTGGAACTTAGCAACGTGAGGTGCTTGATCCAAAAACTTCCCAACTAAGAAATCATCCCAAATCAGAGTCGATTCAGTGATTACCTCTTCCGTAATCTCCACCGTTTGCTTCCCCCCCCCTTTGTTCAATACCTCAATCTCATATTTCTTCAGAACTTTCTTATCTTGCGCCACAGAGACCCAACTTTGATCCAACTTCTTCTCAATCGACACCTTATTTACCATCTCAATATTCCCTCTAATTCCCCTCCCGGAGAACCCGGTAAGTCCGGCGGAACCGTCGCCATCAAACCGAAAACCCCACGTCGTTACAATTGCACTCAGAATCGCACTTTTCTCTTTACTAAAATGCAGCATTTGCGTCAAAGATTGTTGGGAATTTCAAGGTCAAATTCCCTTTCTCTTTATTTGACAAGCAAGAAGAATCAAATTCCCTCACTCTTTAGTTTACCCAAAAAAAATATATTGCCTCTCTTTTTCATAGTCTTGTTTTTCTTTTGGATACTTGTTTCTGGTTAGACAAAGAGTGTACTTTATAATTTCAGTTCAAAATATATTTATTTTAAAAGTCAAATTTCCCAAAGATCTTAAAAAGAATTGTTTGACCAAAAATACAAACAAGTAAGAAAATAAAAAGTTGCGTTAAAGAGTAAAAAACCATTATATTCTTACTTTATAGATATATAATTATAAATAAATGTTTATATAAAAATAATTAAAAAATCAACTTAAAACATTTTTTTGATTTTTTTGAAAACCAAATTTAATTGCTTTTGAAGTTTTATTTTGAAATCCAAAAAAAATGTTTTGAAATCCTAAAAAAGCACTTATTAAAACAAATATTAATTTAAATTTTAAATCTTAAGTTTTTTTAAAAAAAATCTTAAACTCCACCCCTTAAAACAGTATCCCTCAAATCTAAATCCTAAGTTTAGATTAATTAATGGCATGGGTATAAATGTATTTTTTTCTTTAATGAAACATATTTTTGTCATTTTGACCCTTGTATGTTATATTTGTGATAAAAAAAATTAATGATGTCTTAAGATATTTCTCTACTTTAAACTTAATATTAATAGCTAATTGTATTGATTTTATAAATAATTTTATTTACCTTAAAAACTATGGGTTAAATATGTGTTAAACGTAAATGAATTCTAAACATTTTCTTAATCTCTGTAAAAAATGTTTGTGAAATAGAGCGAATAAATCATGATTTGAGTTTTTATTATTAATATTTTTAATATTCAAAAATATTAGACCTGTTTCGGGAGCATCGATGAATCCAGCAAGAAGTCTAGGACCAGCGATAGTAATGGGAGTGTACGATGGACTTTGGATTTACATTGTTGGTCCTCTTGTCGGAATTATGGCTGGAGGTTTTGTTTACAACCTTATAAGATTTACGGATAAGCCACTTAAAGAGCTTACTAGGAACGCTTCGTTTCTTCGTTCTGTTTCTCCAAAACACAAAGCTTCTACTTCTAAAAGCTAATCTTTTGTCCGCTCTTGGTCATATCTTATTTTGACAAACTTTTCCTCTTAAATAGTTGTATACATACTTTATTCTTATAAATAAGTTGAATTTAGTAGCATCTAATCTAAGAAAAGAATGAATTCCTATGTATCATGATATTACAATTATGAGGAATATTACATAGACGATTTGACAACCGACAATACTACTTGCCTTATAAGAGTCTACGCCTAACTGCATCACCTGAGTCGTCCTACGTAAATCACGCCTAGCCGAGTTTACTTG
>JABAYD010059190.1:0-10899 GCA_014822095.1 Diplotaxis tenuifolia
AAGAATCAATAAACCAATAACACTAGACTTGAAAATTTTAATAATCTTTATAAATTTAATTCCCACTAACACCCTCTAATTCTTCATAACCGCAAAAGTAGCTTTATTCTTTCGACCCTCCTCTCCCGGGATAAATTTTGGATACCTGAGGCCTTGTCTCGAGATGGTTTCTAACTTTTTCTATGTTTTTTTTCACTAAATATTTTTAAGCTAGTAACATAAGTTGATTATCTGCCATGTTTTTAATTATTATATGCTCCTTTTATTTCACAAACAGTGTCAATTTTAAACTTATGTTTATTATACAAAGAATTTCATGTTAAATTTTAATACAATTTATATTTAGTTTAAATTTAATAATAATTAAAATTTATTAATCTTATAAATAATATGTATCTCAATTATTATTGATTAAACATGTGCAATTAATAAGAATACATATATATATATATATATATATATATATATATATATATATATATATTTCAGTCCTTTTTTAATATGTGTAAAAGCATGTTAAAAGTGACACAAAATAGAAGAAGCATAGTTTATTGTTTTTTCTTTGAAAAAAAACTTGTATGACCAATGTATAATGTCCCGAGCGTCCACAGTTAATGGGCCATTCATGCCCGCTCTCTCGGCTCGTGCGCTTCATCCGTTCTAATAGTCGGTATGTTAATTTTCAAAACTCTAGAGTTATGTTATGGCCTCACTTACACGGTATCGTAAATCCCTTCTCGATAGGTCACCCATCCTTTGATTACTTCGGCTCAAGCATGATTAACTGCGGAGTTCTCTCTGGATGTGCTCTCGCAAAAGGTAAATGCACTTTGGTGACATAGATAGCCAAATCAATTTTCTTAAGCCTTTCAATATATCACAACTCAGAATATTACAATTCATCTCCACTCAAAGAACGTAAAATCCTCGTTGCGTCCCACAACAGGTCTCAAGACGACTCTCAGGTCAGGAATGAGACGTCTAACCAGATATGATACCACTTATAACGTTCCGACCATCCATGGCTACTCACGCCCGCTCTCTCGGCCATGAGCCCCTTTCCATTCCAGAAATAGGTCCATTAATTTATCAAGGCTCTAAATTCATGTTTACTGACTCTCAATATCACTTACGTAGTATCGCAAATCACTTTATGATAGATTATTCATCCTTTTACTACTGTAGTTTAAGCACGCATAACTTTAAATTTTTTTCCGAATGTGCTTTCGAAAAGGTAAGTGCATTTTAATGACATAAATAGTCAAATTAATTTTTTTAAGTCTTTTCGTATATCACCGATCCGAGATGTTACACAATGACCTCCAACCTTTCTGTGTAAGGAAATACTCCAAGGCACATGCATATTAAAGTATCATATTGGGTTATTGTATAATTCCATATCTGAAATTATCCGTCGATAAATACGTAAAGCAACTTGAACATTTAAAACTAAGTTGCACGCGTAGCAACACTCTGAATCTATCGTACAATGTTGTGAATTGTGAATATTCGTGCATCTCAGCATCTGAACCTAACAGGGCACTTAAGAGTTACTCTGTGAAACCAGACATCTATCAACATTGTAAACCATAGACGCAGGTGTCGTAATTTTTTTTTTGTTGTGTTATTTGATCTAATTTCCCTTAGTACAATTAGCTCGTAGTCTAAAAATAAAACAGATGATATGTAGTGTGTAGACTAATATGAATTTAAACTCCACAAATAAAAATTCATGG
Organism: Diplotaxis tenuifolia; assembly: GCA_014822095.1. NCBI lineage: Eukaryota > Viridiplantae > Streptophyta > Magnoliopsida > Brassicales > Brassicaceae > Diplotaxis > Diplotaxis tenuifolia. The sequence goes on from JABAYD010059190.1 coordinate 1,737, forward strand.
TTGTTCGATAAATACATATAGTGCCTCCGTTCCAAAAAAAATAATGTTTTAGAAAAAAAATTATTTCAAAAGATTACGCATCATTTCTTTAAAAATGCCACTTAAACAGATTTTACACGGATGGAAAAAAACAATAAAATATATTAATATATCCTTATTTATTATACAGTTATTTAAATGGTTATAATTTAACTAAACATCTATTGGTTATATAAAAGAGTAAGAATAATTTTTAATATAAAAATCTGCATTGAAAATGTTGAATAACATTTTTGAAACAAAATAAAAAAGCTAAAATAACATTTTTTGTGAAACAAAGAAAATATTTTATTTTTACATTTTCAGTATATTAATTAATGCAATTTGTAAAATTCAAAAAAATAATTTTGTTTATTAAAATTCTATTGATTTGAAATTATGAAAAACAATAATGTATTGTTTCTGCTTTTAATATACGTAAAAAATCTATAAATATACATTTTATTGAAACAGATAGAATATTTCACTATTTATGTCACCAAAATATTTTTTTAACAAAGTATATTACCGAAATACATCTAGTTGATGAGTTAATTGGTCTTGTGATAAGTAAACCTTCACATAAATAGAATTAACTGGTTTTGAAATGGTCATTTAAATTAGTAGACGCATATGAATTGGACAGACTGTTTTGTTCTCTCATTATACATTTATTTATTTAAGTATTAGTTTTTCTTCTTCTTTTATCTTTTTATATTTCCACATGAGAATCAGTGTCCAAGTGGAAGTGGAAGCTATTAGCAATGTTGGTTGATAATTTATTTTCTTCATCTGCAAAAGTGAAGCCTCATAATATGGTTAGACCCATTCATGAATTATTTAACAATGATTGAAGATCATAGTCAATACTTGTTAATTCTAAGATATTATTGCAAAGTTACAATTTGACATACTCCATATGTGTTTTTAATTATCGAGGCACTTTTGTGTGTTCTTGATTATATTTACAACTAGTCTCCCAATTATTATACAGCCATTCGTAGTATTAAAAAACACACCTATTTTTTTTTTGAGAAAAAAAAAACACACCTATTTCTGCAGAAAAAATAATGAAGTACCCATCTGTATATATAAATGCATTCTTTTGCAAGTTCCAATGAGTATAATAATAGCAGTAGTCAATTGTGCCAGAGCTTGCATGATAATGCTAGTGTGCCTCATCAAATTTATGTTGTTTTTTTTACTGAAAATCATCAAATTTAGGTTGGAACATGGAAACCCAAATTAAGGTTGTGATTGTATGTTACTTATGGCGAGATACTTTAAGAGGTAAACATATTTACTCAGATTTCCGCTATTATTTCACCAATCAGGTGGAAAGTATATAATTTACTTCTATCGCTGACAACTGTTGAAGGAGAGTAAGCGTAGGTGTGCTCGTTTGTGTAGAGTAATAAGTTGCGTTGGATTCCACTTTTTCATTTCTATTTTCTCAATTATTTTTTCTCTCATTCCCTCATGTTTAATTACGTCCAGTTACTCTATTAAGAACCAATCACAGCCTAAGAAGCATATATTAACAACATTTTTTTCTAAATTTTGAACCAACAAAGTAACGAACAGATATATTGTATTCCCTTTATTTCATTAAGTTACATTTCTAGAAAAAAAAAATTGTTTCAAAATGATTCATTGTATTTTAATGCATGTTTATCAAATAATAATGATTAATTGCAAATTTCAAAAAACCTAATTTCATTTAGTGAGTTCTTATTAGTTCAAAATTATGGGAAACAAAAATAATCATAAAAATGTATGCATTTATTAGATGTTTTATTAATATATGTGAAAAATCTAGAATATGCATTATATTAAAACTAATGGGCTACTTAGCGTTAAATCGTTATACTAATACTCTATCTGTTTCATTATAAGTGTTACTTTAGTTTTATGCACACAGACTAAGAAAATAATTGATTTGCATATTTTTCATATAAAAAACACAATTACTTATACACCTAATCATATATATTAACCAATAGAAAAATTGACTGTATAATAAAATAAATAAATTTTGTATTAAAAATCAAAAACGACTCTTATTTTTTAACGAAAAAATCTCCAAAACGACACTTATTCAGAAACGGAGGGATTATGAAATTAAAATACACAGGCCTCAATGTCATATATATGAATCATTAGAATTTAGTTCCAATCTAAATAAATAGTGTCACTAGATTTTTGCAAAAGTGGAAAAGTCCTCCTCTGAATGCATATTTAGCCAATATAATTAATGTAGATGCGGAAACTGGTTCATTATAATTCAGTTAAATAAATCCGGCCATTTCTTGATAAAATGTTAAGAATAGGACATACTATATACTACATTTGTATATATTAGTTTTAGTTAATTACATCGACCTTTTACATGTTTTTTTAGTGTTATGTGATTTTTTTTATGTAAATTGTGGTAAGTGATGTTGATATGGTTAAACGCAGTAAGATACAGTAGGTAAGACATTACATAAATAAATCTATTGTCCCACCAATTTCTTATCCGTTTGATTGATAAATTTATATCAGAACATTTTTGTAGCTGTGGTACATTTTCAGGATCATCAATCAAATTCATAGTTTCTGAAGATAAAGTACCAAAGAACCTACATACTTAACTTTTTTTGAACAGAAACCTACATAATTAACTTTAACCACAGAACATATATATATATATATATAACGTCAAACTAAAGATATCAAGAATCTTATCTCGGCATTGTCATACACGGATCTTGTAATCATTAACTGGATCTTATCCTTATAGCGTGATCAGCGTGTGAATGCATAGAAATGTATTTAAGTTCATGAATTTTTATTTATTGAAAGAGCTATTGGTTTATTTTTGTGCATATTGAGGCCATTGATTTTCCCTTAGCTGTTCATAGCTACAAAATAAAAAGACAATCATAAATTATGAAGGTACAATAATGTGCCTAAAGTTTTCGATGAAAAGGCAAGTTTTGGCTTCGTGTGCATGCATATAGAATAATAATATCAAATATATAACTACTACTGTACCGAGGCAAAAATTCAAATTTGTTAAGCGATGACATCAGCACTTTTTTGGTATCTATAATCTTATTGTCAAAAACGAATACAAAAAGGTTCGAAGTTTTATACATCAAGTTGTACATATAATTCTAATGTATAGCTTATGGTTATGTTTATACAAGGAAAAAGAAACTCAAATGAATACTTGACAAGATAAAGTAACACTGGCAGTGGAGAACTTGTGTTGCACAGTACAACAACGTGTTCGTACAAACACGTTTGGAATATTCTTGCATGTCAAAACGCGTTCTGAATATTTAACATGATATAAGCTATGGTGGAATCAAAAGCCAGAAGATACGACTTACCAACTGAAGATGTTGAGTTCATCCATTTCTGACAAGTGACAAGAAGAATGAAACATATATCCTCGTGGCCTCTTCTCATTGGACACATGATACTGCGGAAGATACGACTTTTTCACAGTATCATTTATTTATTTATATATGACTACAGCAAATCATTAGGTATTAGGATCTTTTCAATTTATAACATTCACAAAATTTAGTTTGTTTTTTTCTGTTGTTGCTAAACACTAAATTTAGTTGCTACTAGCTACCATTATTTCATGTTTCTGTTCATGTTTTATTGCATTCTACTGGTTATAATTGTTATCAATTATTTTTTATCTAATCAATTTTAACTTTAGAACAACATTAGTAACTTAATTATAGTTAAAATCCAAAAACTAAAATCACCATTCAGGTATTTCAAAACTTAAAATTTATAGCAAAATCAAAAACCTAAATTTTAAAACCAAAAACCTAAAATCTAAAAACCAAAAACTAAAAACAAAATTCTAAAATTAAACCATTTAAACAATCTCACCTATACATTTTCTTAACATTTGTACCCAAAAAGACTACTAGCAATTTGTTTTGTGTTTGAGTAGTTCATAATTTGAGTTGAGTAGTTCAGTGACTCTGTTACAAATATAACCGCTTCAGTGAAATTAAATCCACACTAGAGTTTTGACCCGCACATTTGTGCGGAAATATTTTCTATTTTTAAAATATATTTATTTAATATTAACATAAATATTTTAAATATATAATTTATATTTTTGTATTATATATTGTGTAAATTTGTAATCTTATTGTTTAGATGTTTATTCAACATTATTAATATATAATATTCTTTAACTCTTTACTTTGTTATTCAATATTATTAATATTTTTTTTTCTCAGCATATTATTTTATAATGAAAAATATTAAATTTATAGTTACAATATTGTCATTAATATCTTTGAATTATTAAAAAAATCTGATATCCTATCTTTTTAAATAACACATGGACTAAAATTTAGTTATATACTATTAAATTTTGTATAGAAACATTTTTAGATAATATGTTGTTGCGAGTTTTAAATTAAATAAAAAATAACATATAGTTATAGATATAAAAATTTAACATATGCTAACATTTTTTTATAAAATATACATAGTTTATGAATGTTCATTCTTTTAATGATGATTTTTTCTTTATTTATGTAAAATAAATTTTAAAATAAAAATTTTTATTTAAAAAATTTATTTATTTTTATTTATTCTAGTGTACTTCTATAGCGTATTTCTATTTTAACATAATATGAAATTTACAAATAGTATATAATTGTTTTTTTGTTTTATAGTAACTTTTTAATTAATATTAATGTATAATAGTATTATATAAATATTTACAAAATTAATTATTGTGTTCTTTTATTTAAAAAATAAACCTTTGTTAAGATTTTGTTAGATTTTTTCTTAACCAATTTTGTTATAAATAAAAATAAAATGTAAATTTATTATTTTCAGCATATTTTATAGAAATATATTAATTGATTAATGTAAATAATCAATGTTGTCACATTAAATAATTAACAAATGGTCATAGTTAGACTACTTAATAGTAGATAAAAATAATGATTCTATTTTAATAGAGTAGATATTAACGGGAAAAAAATAGACTAACCTAGAAGGTTATAATATACAGCTAGATGGTATACTTAGTAAACAACATAGATTATAGATTGCAATATCGCTTGATGCATTTTTCAGAAAAAAAAAAAAATCGCTTGATGCATGTCTCGTATATTTACATGAAGATGCTCTCCTTATTAGCCGCACAACACTCGCCAAACTCCACTTCTCTTTCACGTTCTCTAATACAACTTGCAACTTGTTTATTACTCCTTTTATAGTATTAAATTAAGCCAGTTACTGTACTAGTATTTAAATTAGTGGATACTTCAATGATTGGTCCATAAGATATCATGAACTTCTACTCGAAGATTTTGTGTTCGATCGAATTAGTAATTGACTGCAAATTATTACGCACTTACGGGAATCAATCAATCAATCGGTGACTAAATTTGATTCTATGTTCCTATAAAATTACACACATTATGTAAACAATCCAGTAGCTTGTCTTTTCTGTGGAAAACATAATCCAGCATCTTGAAGAGAATCTATGGCATTGAACTAGAAGAAATCAACCACATGTCATTAATTTCCCAAAATTTTGCGTCTACCATATGTGTTGCAGAAATTAACAAAATGTAATGTATATGTAAATCTTGGTTCTGTGACGATGATATATATCACTGCATGATAAACTTACTGCGTATTACCGTATTACATACACCTTCATTCTATTCGTCTATGTTTGGTGGTACACTAGACGATATATGCGCTAGAACTAATCAAGTTTCAGTAAACGTTCATTCTATTTTTTACCATTTTGATTAAAAACACCTATCTCTTTCAGGAGAAGTGATGAAACGAAAGTTGTAGTCTGACAATATATATTATTAGTACTGTATTATATTAAAATCCTAAGCTATTATTTTTATTTTTATTTTTATTTTTAAATCTAAGCTATTTTTTTTTATTGTGGAACACACGAAACGTAAGCTATTATAATCTTTCATTTTTTGTGGTTAAATTGTAATTCTGAAGGGTTCTTAACCGATCTCATACGTCTCTCCGTTGGAACGTCTATTCCAAGCAAGATACTTTGGATCCTTCTTTGAAGGCACAGATCGCCACAATAGTACCCATGTCTTTGTTGTTAGTGTACGTAAATCTATATCAAAACATATAATCATCATTACCTTTTTTGTTTTCAAGTTGGTTTTGTATTGAGATTCAGTCTACAGTTTTGTTTCCGAATCTTAAGCTGGTGGATTTGATCACATGCAAGCTACACTAGTCAATTAGTATCATGTAAATACAAATATACACTCATATGTACGGGCACGTGTATATCAGTGTCTATATCTCCTATATATACGTGCATTATAAGTTACTTTGTTTTCGTTTTCTTCTACCTAAATTAATTAAGTATAATTACACATATTGTTTTCTTTTAACTTAATTACTCATATTGTTATGCCGGTTAATACGTCCTCTAGTCACCTGTTCTATTTTTCTGTAACAAACAAACAGCAAACTTTACACAAAATCTTAATCTTTCGTGTGTAGGCAAAACTGCGACCATACAACTTTTTATTATTCAGCCTTAATTTCAATTCATAACTAGCTCGGAATCAACTATTGACAGTATTACGTTTAAGGCGTTACTTAGCCTTCCAAATACTATTAAACTACTGCCTTTGAAATTTTCCAAATTCCACTTAATAATCACCATCCATTGAATAAAAATACGCTTTTGGCTAGCAGATATACAGTACTTTTTCTTAAGAGAAAAAGACTAGGATAACAATAAAAAAGTTTTTGTGGTATATTTTTGTCACAAATATACCACTTAAAAATAAAAATGACAAAAATAGCACTAAAAATGTTTTATAAATTATTTATTTTTATCCTTAGATTAACTAATCCTAGATTTTTTTGTTTAGAGTTGAGGAGTGTGAGTTTGGGGAAAGGATTTCCAATTTGAAAAAAAATTAAAAAAATTAAAATTTTCAAAATAAAAAATGTTATTTTAACTATTTTAGTTTTTGAGAGTTTTTTTTTGTGAAACTTAGAAAAATGTTATTTTGAAGATTTGTCTTTCTTTAATCGTAAATGGAAATATCTTTTTTGTTAATCTGTGGATCGTATTTTTTTTCTCGAATTCTATACATTGTGCCGTATGAAAAACGATTAAACTAAAAAGAAGAAGTAAGCTTTATAGTTTGGACAATAATCGTAAACAACCAAACCAACACAAGACTGAATTAACAAAAGTCTGTTAATTAAAAAGATTTGATAACTCGTGCTGATTTTAAAGTTTGATTAATTGTCGGTAGAAAAAAATGCAATATAGGTTTGTTTAAATCACTCAATTATTTGAGTAAACTTGTAAAATTTTATAACTTCTGTTTTGATATGTGGGGTTACCTAAGATCCTCCAAGAACTTATTATATTGTGGATGGATATTGGTCAAAATTGGAATCATAATCTTATGTTATGATTGTATGTCTCACGTAGTTCGATCGACTTTTAACCACTCTTAGATCTCACATATATCATTCTCGATCTTTTTGCTTCACATATATATGATACACAGCTTTATATATTATTTTCTTTTAACGACACACCGTTAAGTTTTCCTCTTATTTTTATCCTTTAAAGTTTAATCCTCTTCAGAATTATTTAATTTGTTTATTAAATCACTATATATGCTAAATGTATATATAAAGTAGTAGAGTGATATTATTGGAAAAACTCACATCACTACGTTAAAACATATAAAAATGCAACTATTAAATGGAGAGAAAAAAGAGTATGAATGGTTAGTTGCTCAAAAAAAAAGAGTATGAATGGTTAAAATCTGGTAGTGCAGAAATTTATATTATATATAAGATGCGTTCCAGAGGCATAACTATTATCAACTATGTATATTTTAATATGTTTATCTTCATGTGTAAATTTTAGTTTTGTATTTGTACTTGTTGCATGTGTTGTTAGGTTCTTAAGTACGAGAATTACAATCTGCGTTAATTAAACAAATGTATGATTAGCCGTACGTACCGCATTAATAGATAGCATTAGTATCACTCATTAGGGAGCATACTTTGACCACTTGGGAAAATTATAAATATGTAATGTTTTTTTGTAACCTTATTAATAATATGCGTGTGTTTATCCGACTACATATGCCACCCAGGATTAGACCAAAACTATGTATTCTCGGTTCGGCGTAGCCCTAACTAATATTCAATCTAAATTGTTAAGTAACATATTATTCAGTTAGTTGTAAATAATTTTATAAGTAATATTGAGAGACGAGCGAACAAAAGCTTAAGTGATCGTTTTATACTATTTTACATTTTCTAACTTTGTATTTACTTCCACTTTAAAAAAAAAAACTGACCGGGTAGCTCAACAACCCAATAATACTTGAGAAATAATTCAGTTCCATTTCCAAATATGTTTTCAGTGCATTCAATCTGTAAATACTAAATAGTTGTAAATTAACTGAAAAAGGAAGAGTACAAAATCCATTCGAATTCTAGTTTGTAAACTCTGTATTGTTATACTTGCATGCTGTCTATTCTCATCGTAACCAGAAAATGACCCAAACTTTACAAGTTATACTAATACAATATATATAGTCTAAAAATTGATACAAATGAATGAAGTTGTAGATGGATAGCCACCCAATTTCAACCACCGTATTTGGGTTATAGATGTATAGCTAAAATTTTGAAAGATAAAGGGATCAATTATATGAAAAGTTATACTATGATAAAATAAATAAATGTATTGACAAGTGAGGAAGAAGAAGACACAAGCTAACAGTTGTCCGAACCCGATTTTGGCAAAAGGCGATCTTTCGATTTTGCTTACAAAATCGAATCACAACATTTAATTAGTTGCTTTCCTATTTTATTTATCTGCGGAGTTTAATAAAGTACTAAGAGCATCTCCAAAAGACACTCTATAACTTCAAATACGAAGTTTTTGTCTCTCGAAAAGCAACTCTAAAACTTCAAATTTAAAGTTTTGAGTAATGAAACTTCAAATACATAGTGTCACTATTTAAAATTTCAAATTTGGAGTTTCATATTTCTATTTGCATTTTAGTCCTTACAATTACATATCATATTTATAATTCTTAAATATTTTGTTGTTTATCATTTTAAT
>JABAYD010059195.1:0-21336 GCA_014822095.1 Diplotaxis tenuifolia
TAACAATAATAATAATAAAAGATAAGGACTCAAATATTTGTCCCACCGATAATGTTGGCCTAATGCTTTTGTATATGGAAAAATCTTTTTTTTTTTAACTTGGGTTTGTATTTTAATTGGCAATAAAATCATAAATGTAACAGGTAAAGATTTGAAACTCGTTAGTTTTCGTTCTAAAGAACACAAAAAAAAAGATCTTTCTTTTGATGAGAAAAAGGTTTCATTAGTTCCAGTTTGCTCTGTTTCTCCTACAATCATGACTTGATTTTGGCAAAGAGTCAGCCACATTATCATAACCCAGTAGGCAAATACATTTTCTTTTTATTAATTGATTTTCGATTTTGTTCGTTGTTCATGTAGGCTTTGTGATGCAGCATAAGCTCTACGTCCTTCTCCCCCTTTCTCTTAGGTTTTGATGTTTCCTTTTTCTTTCATTCATATTTCTATTTTGTGTTAAGTTTTCCTTTTAAGTTTAGGTTAATCATATCTCCTTTAGCTTAGATAAAAAGGAATATGAGATTACTATATATATAGATTTCGCAAGCTTATGTAAGGACACGATTTGATTAATAAAGACTTTGAGTTTTCTAAGAGCTTTCGAGTACTGCGGAGAGTATTCGCGCCTCTTTTGTTCTAGTTTTCGGTTACCTTCAACATCAAGTAATCGTTCTAGAGTTCAGATCCTTGAACCCTAATGGTTATAGCTTCCGCTTCTCTATCAGTTGGTATCAGAATCAGTACGTTTCGGGAAATTCTTCTCTTGTTATCATGACTAAGAAAACAGCAGAAGAAACTTCTTTGGATGTAACCGATCTTCGATCCATCCTCACCGAGATGCAAGCTTCATTCGCCACTACCATTGAGAACTCGATGCAGACCTCAATCCAGAGATTGGGCGAATCATTGACAACTCGAATGGACACTATGAACTCCATACTTACTCGCTTGGATCCTGCGAACCAGCAAGTTGTTAACGTTCAACCTAATTTACCAAGACCACAACCACAGCAACGTATTCCCCCACACCCGCAAAACCAGCAGAACCTTCCATTACTACCACAACACCAACGACAACAACAAGCTCGTAATGAGTACAGACCAGACGCCTTTCCTCCCGAAGACGACGAAGACGACCAACATCGACGAATTTATCGTCAAGACCTCAACCAACAACATCAACGCGACAATTACGAAAACAAGTGGGAAACAAGTTTCAAGGTTGAGATCCCAGAATTTCACGGAGGGTTAAAAGGTGATGACCTCATTGATTGGCTAGTAGCTGTGGAAGAAATACTCGACTTCAAGCAAGTTCCTCCACACCGCCGTATCGCCCTAGTCGCGATGAAGTCTCGAGGACACACTGCAACTTGGTGGAAACAACTCAAAACTTCTCGATCTCTCTCGTGTAAGGCTCCAATCAACACCTGGGTTAAACTCACTAAGCACCTTCGCCAAACGTTCTTGCCACATAACTATGATCGCATGATGTATAACAAACTGCAAAATATTCGACAAGGCAATCGTTGTGTTGACGACTATGCAGAAGAATTTACATTACTTTTGACGCGTACCGAAATTAATGATAGCCCAATTCAATTGGTCTCTCGTTTCATCGGAGGATTGCGACCTCAGCTTCAGACGTCAATGGCACAATTTAACCCCACATCTATCGAAGAAGCACATAGACGTGCTGTGTCGTTTGAACAACAAGCGAGACCATCGACCTGGTCACAATCTAATAATCGCTCTCGGGATCAGAAAGATCAGTCAGGAGGCGCCGCACCATCAACGGCAACGAAAGACGCTAGCGACACTGCGACTGCCTCCACAAAGCCAACGGAAGAACAGACATTGCGACGATCATCACGTCCTAATGCCATCCGTTTGCTACTCTTGCGGTGAACCGGGCCACCGGCAGATGGCGTGTCCAAACGCAACCCGTCGAGGTCTGATAGCAGAAGAAGTTGACGACCAGGAAATTTATGATTCTCCAGACGATGCAGAAGAAGACGATGAGGAAGCAGTGCAACAGACCACAGGGGACACGGGCTGTATGCTTGTCCTTCGTCGTGCTTGTACCGCGCATCGGAAAAGCGATGATAAATGGCTCCGGACCAACATATTTTGCTCTACCTACACTATTAATGGGTGTGTCTGTAGTTTTGTGATCGACTCGGGCAGCTGTCGTAATGTTATCTCTAATGAGGCTGTTACCAAGCTCGGTCTATTGCGAGAAACCCATCCAGCACCTTACACATTGGGGTAGTTCAATGAGAGTGCGACGGTACGTATATCCCAACGATCGCTGGTCTCTTTTTCCATTGGCGCTTATTACACCGATCGCATCTATTGCGACATTGCCCCAATGGATATTAGCCATCTGTTGTTAGGACGACCTTGGGAATTTGATCGACGCATCATTCACAACGGAGCTGACAACGCGTAGCAATTTACCTGGAATACATACAAGATCCTCTTGATTCCGTCTAAAGAACCAGCACCAATGTCACCAAAGGCCAGTGAGTCACCGGCAGTTCCGCTTACGACAACTACGCGCTCCACTACATTATTATGCTCTTACACAGCATTCATCTCCGAACTTGAAGCAGAGGGACGTACATTATCCCTCATTCCAGCATCTTCTCACACCGAACAAGCCACACCAGTTCATGCGTCGCTTGCCGCGGTTCTTAAAGAATTCGACGATGTCTTCCCCACGGAGCTACCCACTGAACTACCCCCGTTACGAGAGATACAACATCAGATCGATCTCGTCCCAGGCGCCACACTTCCTAACAGACCGCATTATCGTATGAGCCCAATGGAACACGAGGAGTTACGCCGACAAGTAGAGGATCTCTTACGAAAGGGCCACATTCGTGAAAGCCTTAGTGCGTATGCGGTACCGGCATTATTGATACCCAAGAAAGATGGCACATGGAGATCTGTGTTGATAGTCGGGTGATTAATAAAATCACGATTCGTTATCGATTTCCAATCCCAAGGTTGGACGACTTGCTAGATCAGATTGGTTTTGCAAAAATACTTTCAAAAATCGATCTTAAAAGTGGGTACCACCAGATCCGAATTCGTCCCCAGGACGAATGGAAAACGGCTTTCAAGACGCGGGAAGGGCTTTTTGAATGGCTCGTCATGCCGTTCGGATTATCTAATGCGCCTAGCACATTCATGAGAATTATGAACCAAGCGTTAAGACCGTTTATTGGCCATTTTGTCGTGGTATATTTTGACGATATACTCGTCTTCAGCTCATCTTTACACGAGCATGAGACACACCTGCGCCAAGTTCTCCTTGTCCTGCAAAGCGAGAAACTTTTTGCAGCTTAACACAAATGCGAATTTGGAGTTTCACGTGTTTTGTTTCTCGGCTATGTCGTATCGGATCAAGGCTTATCTGTCGATCAAGCAAAAGTTGGAGCAGTACGTTCTTGGCCAACACCAAAAACAATATCAGAGGTTTGGAGTTTTCACGGCCTTGCCTCTTTTTATCGGCGTTCGTGGACCATTTTAGCACGATCATGGCACCGATAACTGCTTGCATGCGCGAGGGAAAGTTTGAATGGACTAGTGAAGCGGCGCAAGCTTTTACCCTCATCAAACACAAGCTCACCTCGGCACCAATTCTAGTTTTACCGGATTTCTCTTCCACATTTGAACTTCACAGTGACGCTTCCAAACTTGGTATCGGCACGGTGTTAAGTCAAAACAATCGGCCAGTGGCTTATTATAGTGAAAAGCTCTCCGGACCGCGTAGCCGTTACAGTACATACGATGTGGAGTTCTACGCCATTGTCCAAGCTATTAAACATTGGCGTCATTATCTCGTTCATCGTGATTTTATTCTCTTCACGGATCATGATGCTCTCCGGCATCTCGATAGTCAATCGAAGGTTTCTTCGCGACATGCGGGTTGGATAGCCTATTTACAGCAGTTTACCTTTACTATCAGACATACTTCGGGAAAGACAAACAGGGTAGCCGATTCTTTGATTCGACGGCATAGTTTGGTCACCACAATGCATAACACCGTGATAGGTTTTGCGTCGTTCTCGGAGCTTTACGGTACAGATCCTTTTTTTGCCCGTATTTTCAAAGATGCCGAGAACAACCTTAGCGATGATTACTTCATTCAAGATGGCTTTCTCTTTCGAGACCTCCGTCTCTGTATTCCGGAGTGCAGTCTACGATTTTAGATCATCAGTGAATTACACGGGGAAGGTCATCTAGGCCGTGATCGAACTCTGCAACTTGTCTCCACATCTTACTTTTGGCCAACGTTGCGTCACGATGTGGAACGCTTTGTGGAGCGTTGCCGTGTTTGTCAACAGTCCAAAGGCAAATCTTCCAATGCCGGGCTATACCTCCCTCTACCTATTCCCACACAACCGTGGACGGATGTGAGCATGGATTTCGTTCTTGGATTGCCGCGAACGCAACGGGGCAATGATTCTATTTTTGTCGTGGTCGATAGATTTTCGAAGATGGTTCATTTCATCGCTTGCAAGAAAACGACGGATGCTGTGCAAGTCGCAATTCTATATTTTCGAGAAGTTTACCGTCTTCATGGGTTACCAACGTCCATCGTCTCTGATCGTGATACTCGTTTTCTGAGTCACTTTTGGAGGTCATTATGGAAATTGTTAGGCACATCTTTGGACATGAGTTCGGCGTATCATCCACAGTCCGATGGTCAAACAGAAGTGATTAATAGGTCCCTCAGAAATCTACTTCGAAGTCTTGTTGGGGATATTAAGTCGTGGGACACTAAGTTATGTCAAGCAGAATTTTCCCATAACCACGCGTTGAACCGAAGTTTGGGTTACTCACCCTTTCGGGTTGTGTACGGATTGGTTCCTCGGTGTCCTCTTGATTTGTCAACAGCTCCGGACAAAACCCGCCACCATGGTGAAGCCATTGACTTCATCTCCGAGCTCCAGACAGTTCATCGTCACGCACAACAGAATCTTGAAGCGTCTGCCGCCAAGTACAAAAAGGCGGCTGACACTAAACGGCGTGAGGTAATTTTCAACCCCGGTGACCTTGTTTGGGTTTATCTCACTAAAGAACGGCTTCCTCTTCGGGAATACAACAAATTGAAGTCCAAGAAGATTGGACCGGTAGAGATTCTTGAGCGTATCAATCCAAACGCTTATCGGGTGAAACTTCCAGACCATTTACGGACTTCGGACGTCTTTAATGTGAAGCACCTTTCTCGTTTTCACGGGGATAATGACTTGCCGGATTCGTGGTCGAATCCTTCTCAGCCGGAGGGACCTGATGCAGCATAAGCTCTACGTCCTTCTCCCCTTTCTCTTAGGTTTTGATGTTTCCTTTTTCTTTCATTCATATTTCTATTTTGTGTTAAGTTTTCCTTTTAAGTTTAGCTTAATCATATCTCCTTTAGCTTAGATAAAAAGGAATATGAGATTACTATATATATAGATTTCGCAAGCTTATGTAAGGACACGATTTGGTTAATAAAGACTTTGAGTTTTCTAAGAGCTTTCGAGCACTGCAGAGAGTATTCGCGCCCCTTTTGTTCTAGTTTTCGGTTACCTTCAACATCAAGTTATCGTTCTAGAGTTCAAATCCTTGAACCCTAACGGTTATAGCTTCCGCTTCTCTATCACTTTGGTACCCTTCCGAGATAGAGATAAAAAGTGTTTGTTTTCTTCAAGCTGAAAATTGACAAAGGGAAAACATCACCATGGGACCATCAATGATCGTCAATCGTCATGAGATCTTATGTCTTTATCAACTTATAATTTGGATTTCTGTCCAGGATTTCTGTATTTTCGTTAAGATTGACGTTTTTTTTTTATTTCAGTTTCACGAAAGTAAGAGAGAGATGATGAATCTAAACTTATCAGCTTCCTTACACACTTCAAGACCATCTACGCAAGGTTTACTGATCAGTACATGAGTTTCAGACTTTCAGGGTTTAGGAAAGCCAGCCCAACTTTGTTAGATATGTTCATGGCCTTGTTGGTTATTTCATCCTCCGTAAATAAATTATACATAAGTTGACTAATCCAAACTTCTTGAGCATTTTATTTATATTTTCTTCTTTGTTTTTGTGCTTTACTGTGTCTAACTATGATGTAAAAAAGAGATTCAAACAATCAAAGAAGAACAATTCCTACGAGTAAAAAACATTCTTGGTCAAAATCTCCTAGAGTAGACATCGATATAAACATTGTCCAAGTATATTACATATCTCAATTTGTTGCTTGAGATTAAAAAATGGGACTTCTTTTCCTGTTTGGAATGAAAAATTAAATGACATCAGTTTTTTTTTATCAAATAATAACATCAGTTCTTATTATGGTACTAATTCAGGAAGCCTTATTTAAATGGGCACCATGATCTTTAATACAAAGGGTAAGAGCATGAACAAGGGGGGGGTTTAGAGGAAATCTTACGAGGAGGGGGTTCACAAGAAATAAAAATCTGGGCAAAAACAGGTGCCAAAAATCTAAAAGAAGCACCCCATTTTCGCTGATGCTTGGACTGTAGGCGGGCTCGCCAGACACGTGGCGGCCCGCGATTGGTCCAAAAATATAAATATTTTTTCATTCCAAAAAAAAAAAAATTTAAGCACCACATTTATAAAACCCCTATTGATTATGCTCTAAGATCCCCCATAACTATGTCATATGCTGTATAGTTACCAAATGTACCAAGCAAGTGGGTTTAGGGTTTAGTTGCAAATAATTACTCCAAATATGTAATTTTAAAGTATTAACTCAGAATATAACTGGTCAAATTAACAACACTAGAGTTCTTTTCCACTAAATTATTTCAAACATGTTATTTACAATATAAAGAAAATCAAAGATATTTTGTTTGTTTTCTCAAAAGTCATATTAGACTTTTTCTGATTTACAATATAAAGAAAATCAAAGATATTGCCCTAGTTATTGTTGCTCCATTCTTTGCAAATAAACTATAACTTTAGTGAATAATCCACGCAGCAAGACGAATTCTCTAGATATTTGTGTCTGCGCTTTGTTGTTCTACATTTGATGTAAAATAAGAGATTCAAACAATAAAAAGTTAGAACAGTTCCAAGAAGTAGAATAGAAACATTCTTGGTCAAACTCTTCTTGAGCAGACATCTCTATAAATGTTGAGTGTTCTCTATATTGGTATCCAAGTACATTGCATCTTATTCTCTCTCTCTCTTTGGCTTAAGATTTGAAATGGGACTCCTTTTTCTGCTTGGAATGAAGAATTACAAAATTTTTGTGGTGCTAACTCTACTAATAATTCTCATTGGGCAGAGCAGTTTCATGGCACGAGCTGCTGCCGACAAAAAGGTCTCCACAATTATTATTATTATTATTATTTTGACCAGTAACATAAGTAGACACCCATAGAATTACAAAGTTGCTTCTGTTGTTATAAACAATAATAGGTTCATATAGTGTATTTGGGTGAGAAGCAGCATGATAATCCTGAGTTTGTCACAGAATCTCATAATCAGATGTTGTGGTCACTTCTTGGAAGGTATAAAAGAGTTGTTTCTCTTACCTAAGTTTATATTAATGCCATGTTACTCAGATTTCTATGTTTTTTTTTGTTCCCATGATTTCAGTAAAGAGGATGCTCATGATTCTATGGTGTATAGTTACCGACATGGCTTCTCAGGTTTTGCAGCCAAGCTTACCGAGTCTCAAGCCAAGCAAATAGCAGGTGTCATATCATGTCTCAAATCTCACTATTTTCTTGGCTTTCTTGTACATTTACGTGCCATCTTCATTTGTCTCTTCACACACAATCTGAAATGTTTCTCACTGCTAATGTTATGTTGCAACAGATTTACCTGAAGTTGTTCATGTCACACCTGATACTTTCTACGAGCTGACAATGACTCGGACTTGGGACTACTTAGGCCTTTCAGCCGCCACTCCGAAAAATCTTCTAAATGACAGTAATATGGGTGAAGAAGTTATCATTGGTGTTGTGGACACAGGTTCGGGTGTTTATTTGTACATATACATGTCTTGTTGCTTCTTAATTAATAAATAAAACATTTTCTGATTGTGCAGGAGTATGGCCAGAGTCTGAAGTCTTTAACGACAATGGGATCGGACCAGTGCCAAAACACTGGAAAGGAGGATGTGAATCAGGAGAGGATTTCAACTCCTCTCACTGCAACAAAAAGCTCATAGGAGCCAAATATTTCATCAATGGGTTTCTTGCGGATAACGAAAGCTTCAACGTGACAGAATCACTAGACTTTATTTCCCCTAGAGACATTGATGGTCATGGCACACATGTCGCCACCATAGCAGGTGGTTCGATCTTGCCCGGGATAAGCTACAAGGGCCTAGCCGGAGGGACTGTGAGAGGTGGGGCCCATCGTGCTCATATAGCAATGTACAAGGCTTGTTGGGACGATTTTGGGGTGACTTGTTCATCAGCTGACATCTTGAAAGCTATGGATGAGCTGTACATGATGGTGTTGATGTTTTGTCCCTGTCACTTGGCTATACAGTTCCTTACTTCCCGGAAACTGATGTCCGCGATCCGATAGCTACAGGGGCATTCCATGCCATTTTAAAGGGTATCACAGTTGTTTGTTCAGGTGGTAACTCTGGCCCAGCTGCTCAGACTGTGGGAAACGTGGCTCCTTGGATCTTGACAGTGGCTGCAACTACTTTAGACCGGTCCTTCCCCACACCTCTTAAACTTGGGAACAATAAAGTCATATTGGTAATTAACACTAAGATATATACATTGTTATCCCAAAGTCTAGATGTTTTCACAAAATAATGTCTCAATCACTGTTATTCCAGGGTCAAGCAATGTACACAGGTCCAGAAATTGGTTTCACTAGCTTGGTTTACCCAGATGATTCAGTGAACAGCAGCGAAACTCTTTCTGAGTAATACTAAATCTCTAGTTTCTTATTATCAGGGCCGGCTTAAGTGGTAGGGCGAGCAGGGCGACCGCCCAGGACCCATGGACCAAAAGGGACCCATAAAGTTGATAATCATTAATTTTTTTTACTTCGCATGGCCGACTGAAAAACGGAAGCGGGCTTGAATTAAATTTTTCGTTATTTTTCAATTTTAGTTTTAGGCTTTAAAGTTATGTTCTTTTGTTTTGTACACACGGTCATGCTTGTAGAGCTAAACCGGAACCATATACGATAGATACCACCATTGTAGGCTTGAACGTGGTCAGGAGAAAAACCCATCAGAATAAGTCTTATAGAATCACAAGTGGTTGTGAATGCATTTGTTAACGTGTTCTGTTTTTCTTAAGATGTTTTGGTTTCTTAGATTTACTGGTCTTTCCCAGCTTTGCTTTTTTTGTTTCTTTTGGACGTTCAGATTCATATTTCTAAGGGTTAAATTTCCTTTTATTTAATTTCTTTTTTCAATTACACAAAAGGTGCTTCAAGTAGATTTGTGACAAGCTTAAGTGCAGATTAAAATTCCGGTTTCATCGTATGAATAACGTTTCTCAGTAAAATAATTTGTTTTGATTATTCCATTAGTTTCTGTTGGTTTTAGATTATGACATTAGTTATTTCAGTGAGCAAAATAAGATGTTACACATTTGTTTTGCTTGTTTTGATAAACAGCATTGTTTTTTTTTAACACCAAACAACATTGTTTATTTTGTTGCAATAAGCCACATTTTTCTTGTTTTACGGGTGCCTTTTTTTGTTTGTCCCCAGGGCCTACGAAGTGTTTAAGGCGGCCCTGCTTATTATGTTCATCATTTCCACCAAATATTCTCTAAGTTCACTCTTTGTTTCTTGGCATCAATTCTAATAGTAAAGTGAGGGGAAAGGTTGCGTTGTTCTTTACAACATCAAAACGTTCGAGCGCTGTATTAAGCGATGCAGCTAGTGTAAAAAGAGCTGGTGGTGCCGGTGTAATTGTCGCAAAAAACCCAGGACACACTCTCTCACCATGTGTAGATGATTTCCCTTGTGTTACTGTTGACTACGAGCTGGGAACAAATATACTTCTCTACATACGTTCCAGTGGGTATGGAACACATGAAACTTTGAGAGATTGTGATCAAACTCTGGTTCCTGTATTACTTGATAATGTTGCTTGTGGTTTGCATGCAGATCGCCTGTTGTGAAGATACAACCTTCTAAAACACTTATTGGACAACCAGTTGGTACAAAGGTGGCAGAGTTCTCATCAAGAGGACCTAATTCTATTGCCCCTGCCATCCTTAAAGTATGCCAGAGTCCTTTGTTTTGCCTCATTTATTATAACTTGGTTTTAACATTCACATCTGATTCGTGGCAATGCAGCCAGATATAGCAGCACCAGGAGTGAACATATTAGCAGCTACAAACACCAACACTACTTTCAACGACCGAGGATTCATTATGCTATCAGGAACATCAATGGCGGCTCCAGCTATTTCAGGTGTTGTTGCACTTCTCAAGGCTACACACCGTGATTGGTCTCCTGCTGCCATTAGATCAGCCATTGTCACCACAGGTTCTTACCTTCTTTGGAAAAGACAAAACAACTAATGGGACTTGACTCTTTTAAGGACATCATACTGATTCTGACAAATGTGTTTGAACACTATGCAGCTTGGAGGACAGATCCATCTGGAGAGCCGATTTTCGCAGAAGGGTCACCCCGGAAGCTAGCTGATCCGTTCGACTATGGTGGAGGTCTTGTGAATCCAGAGAAAGCAGCAAAACCAGGTCTTGTTTATGACTCGGGCCTTGAAGACTATGTTCTCTACATGTGCTCTGTTGGTTACAACGAGTCATCAATCTCTCAGCTTGTCGGTAAAGGAACAGTCTGCTCAAATCCCATACCTTCTGTTCTTGATTTCAACTTGCCTTCCATCACAATCCCAAACCTCAAAGAAGAAGTTACTCTCACCAGAACCCTCACTAATGTTGGACCAGTCAATTCGGTGTATAAAGTAGCTGTTGAGCCACCATTTGGAGTTCAAGTGACTGTGACGCCAGAAACGCTGGTCTTCAACTCAACGAACCAAAAGGTCGCTTTCAAAGTGAGAGTCTCGACTACACACAAAATCAACACAGGCTATTACTTTGGAAGCTTGACGTGGAGTGACTATGTGCATAACGTTACAATTCCTTTGTCTGTGAGAGCCCAGATTCTTCAGAACTACTATGATGAGAATTAAACTTCTCTCTAACTAGTACAGTGTGATTGTGTACTGACAGTATGTTTCAAAACTATTTTAACTTTGTATGTAATGTTAAATAATAACTTTGTACTATGTTCTATAATCCTCAAATTTTTTTTTTGCCTATTGAATCTCTCTAGGCTTTACTCTGTCTCAAAAACAATGCCTACAATAAATGGTGGCTAATTCACCTGCAAATGTAATTCCCTTTACTTGGTTTCAAATCTGAAACATGCTACCTTTGTTCTAAACAACAAAGATAGATCCGTCTTTTCAAGGAAAAACAAGATTACATAAGTTATACTTAACTTCCTTGGAACATTACAATCATGAAACTTTCACCTCCCTCTAGTTCTTTCTTTTCAGGATGAATCAAGACACACTAATTATAATTAATCATCACAACAACAAAAAGCAAAGAAAAGTGTTGTCACTAGTTTAGTAGCGACCCGGTCTTGAATTGTTGATATCTAGAGCCGACCCTAGAACCCTTCTACTGTACTCAAAACCGGCTCCATTTGAAACTCCTGGTGGAGGTGGCTCTGCAAAAAATGCAAAGACAAAAACTACATCAAGTATCATACTTAGAAAGGCAAATTAGAGTTACCCGAAGACTCCGTTGTTACATAATAATGATACACGTTAACGGTTATGGTTTATAGCTGCGGTATATAAAGCGATCTTTATTATCAATAAAGAACTATCTTCCAGCACTAATCTTATTCTCAAGAAAGACTAGGGTAAAGGGGAAGCTTTGCAAACTAAATACTCTGTTTCGTGATAAAACTCAAGGCTCCAGTTACAAGATCCGTAACACATAATAAGATGTATCTCAGAAAGCTTTGGACTTTGTATTGATTTCGTAATCTAAAGTTAAAATTCAGTAAAGAAGCAGCTTAAATCAAACAAACAGTCAGTGTCGTATCTAAGAAAAGTTTCCATCTTTATGGTTTATTCCATTCCATGAGAAGGGATAAAGAGAGAGACCTTGAGTGTAATCAAGAGGCATAGGGGAAGGTGAAGACATCAGCTGTGATGAGAGTCTCTCCGAATGGTGATGAGTTCTATCCGAATATTCAAAACCCAGAGACTGAGGTCTTCCCCTGTGGCCGGAACCTGACTGAGCTTTGTCTTGTCCAGATATCTAAATCCACAAAAGAAAACTCAGTACCAGATAACATGAGAGGTTAAAGAAAGGAGGAGGACTCACGGCGAACTTGAGGGTTCGATTGTAGAGAGAGACAAGACCGGAGAAGAGCTTGACGGCGTAATCGGCGATCTCATCAGTCTCATACTCAGCGAACGCAAAGCCTTTGGGTTTATCGGTTTCTTTATCGCGAGGGATGTGTAGATCGATTACTTTCCCAGCTTGGATCAAGATATCATACAAAACCCTATCGCTCACTCGCTCGTCCAAGTTCCCTATGTAGACGGTGCAATTGGTGTTCCCCGACATGGACCCTAAACTGAGGAGAGGATGAACGAAGAGACACTGTTCCAAGATTCGTTTCCGTGAACTTCACTGATTGTGAATTTGAGAAGATGATTAATTACGAAAAGATTGAAGAGGAGAGGGGCGGAATTGTAATTTCCTTTAAATTACCTATCGGTCTAGTGGTTTTCGGTTTACAGCACACATAGCAAACATCTAATTTCAGTTCCACAAGCATCGTTTAACCATGAGGGGAAAATGCTAATTTGGACTCCAACCATTTCAGTAACGCCGAATACAACGCGAACAAATGAACAACGGTACCAAATACGACATGAACTCATATAAATTAAAAAAAACTATTTAAAATAGATTTTTTCTTCGGTTCACCCCTATAGGTTCACCATCCAATAGAATTGCGTTATTTCATATTTGATATCTTTTAGAAAAAGAAATAAAATCTTGTTAAATTATATTATAATTTTTTAAATAAAAATACAAAAATAAATAAAGAATAATAATAATTAAGAAAAATCTTATACTACTGTTTTAAAAATTTAGTGTTTATGATTTATTCAAGGGTTTAGAGTTTAAGATTAGAGTTTATGGTATAATATTTATGATTTATCCAAGGGTTTAGGATTTAGGATTATAGTTTAGGGTTTAGTGTTTTAGTGTTAAAAAATTAGTATTTATGATTTATCCAAAAGTTTAGGGTTTAAGATTAGAGTTTAGGGTCTAGTGTTTATGATATAGCAGACGGTTTAGGATTAGAATTTAGGGTTTAGCGTTTTAGTGTTAAAAATTTAGTGTTTATGATTTATTCAAGGGTTTAAGGTTTAAGATTAGAATTTAGGGTTTAGTTTTACCAAAGGGTTTAAGATTTAGGATTAGAGTTTAGAGTTTAGTGTTTTAATGTTAAAATAATTTTTTTAAAAGATTTATTTTTGTTTTTATTAATGACTATTATTATTTATTTATTTTTAAAAACATAATATAATTTAACAAGAGTTTGTTTCCATTTTTTTAAGATATCAAATTTGAAATAACATAATCCTACTGGTTGGTGAACCTAGAGGTTCATCCTAAGGGTGAACCCAAGAATACCTCTTTAAAATATGTCTAAATTTATCTAAACTATTAAAAATGAAGTATATTTTGTACTTAAACCTGACTTTTCCACAATAATTACCATCATATGCCACAGATTTAAACCCAATTTAATTTACTTATTTAATCAATCATCATTAATAACCTTAACGTATTTTTTTACTAAAGTTAGAAAATCTCCACATATCCAATCTATGCTTCATGCTGTTGATTACATACGTGGCCGATTGATGATAATCAGCCAATAAATTGGAAGATGAAAAAGCTCATTGTTCTAACGGATTTTATGTTTAATATGCACATGTCTTGGATTTGATATATTCTCATTAAAACTTACAAGAATACTCAGAAAATCTGTGAAATCAAAGAAAAAAATAAAAAAGCGGCTAGAAATTGCAGAAGAATCACAGTGGGAGGTTGAAGATAAGGTTAATTTCGTCATTTCTTATCATTTAACCTATTTTTAAAAAATTGACAAAATCCGCTATCTATTAACTCGAACCCTAGACTACGTCACAACAACAACAACAAACAAGCATATAGGCCCTACCCGACCGTCTAGCAATTTCTCGACTATTGCATATATATCTTTAATCTAAACAATAAAACTATCAAATATTTAGTCAACTAAAATTCAACTCAAAAACGAGAACACCTTATTATCCTCGGATATAAATGTTTTCCTGCAATTTACTAACCATCCTCCTCACAAAGAAGTCTTTGTCATGTTGATATTTCTAAAAATTTTAACTCAGAAAATCATGTCCTTTCTGGAAATTAACCACAAACGGGGTCTTCCAATATTAACTGGGATTCTAAATTGTACTGGGCATTGGCAAACTAAACATATTAGGAAAGTAATTTGTCTGGTCTTTTTTTTGCAAACTAATTTTTTTGGTCTTTTATGATTAATTTCATGAAAGAAATTTCAAAAAACAAAATCATGTCCTTTCGGTTTGTATAGATTAAAAGTATGAACTACCATAAGAAACAAAATCGGTTTGTGCAGGATACCATTATTATAAATTATTTTATGGATTATATATTCTTTTACATATTATGAATTAATAAATATACATCAAATAATAAAATATTCAGTAACTAATATATTAGGTATAAATTGATGCGAACAAATAAATAAATATTGTGAATCGAAAAAACATTTTTTCTATTTTAAAAAGTTTATAATTAAATTTAAATGATGTTAGCATAAATATAGTATATTTCTAATATTGATATTTATTAAATAAGTTTTCTACTCTTTTTTATCATTTGTATATTTTTTTCTAACAAAATTTTCATTGTGTGGTGTTTAATAGTTTTAGTAATTGATGATTAAAAAAAAATTCAATTAAAAGTTTAAAATTTAAATATGAAATTTTCAATATTTTTCAATATTTTTCAAAGCATCTGTCAAAAAAATTGTTCAGAGAAAATTTCAAAATTAAATATTTATGTCTTTTTATATGGTATATAGCTTACTTTAAAAATATTAATACATATAATCTTAATATTTATTAAATGAAACTTTATACTTAAATAATTTTGTAATCATTTGTATCTTATCATAACATAAAATTTAATCATGGTTCACAAAAAATTAATGTGAAACTTTTAGCAGTTTGAGTAATTTGTTGTCATTTTTAATAATTTAAAATATAACATATACGGAAAAATATAAAATTTTATCATATGGTTAATGTGATTGTTTAAATTATTTTAATAAGTTAAAATTGAAAAAAAAAACATGATAAAGGACACACTAAAATTTTATCAAATCTTAATCATTCAAAATCAAGAATTTTTCATAAATACTTTAGCCACATTAGGTAATTCTGTTATTATTTTGAAGGAAAGAATAAAAAATATTAATAACTAATTTATTTAATAAAAACTTATTATATATTTAGATTGACCAATATATTTATCTAAACATTCAAAAAAACATTGTGGGAATGTTAAATGGATACCTTAAATGTTATAATAATTCTTATTAATATATAGTTGATTTTTGTATAGTATCTTCTTCGTGACTCGCCGTTATTTTGAATTTCTTTATGGTTACAATTTTTTATATATACGATTAATTGCACATACTAGGAATATCCAAGCATATGTGAGTGTTGTTAAAGGCCTTATGATATGTTATATATTAATTTTCTTTTTAGATTTTGAAAATTTAAAGTATACTATTAAAATTCATATGCTATATCTTAATTTTATTTTAAAACTTTTAGAATCATATGTTTTATATTAATTTAATTTTTATATTTTAAGAAAATTAAAATATATATGAGCTTTAATTTTTTTTTAAAAAATAATTTAAATAGATTATCTGAATCCGAATCGAACCCGCAAAAATCTGAACATAAGATAGAAATTTATAAATACATGAATGTGGTTAAACTCTTCAAAATAAAATAAAGATCAAATCTGAATAGATCCGGACTGAACCCAAATTGGTACGTAAATCCAAATCGATTTGAACATCGTATTAATAAATTTGAAAAAAAAACCAATTTATTTGATTTAACATTTAAACAAACATCCGCGCGGGTACGCGGGTCAAAGTCTAATATTGATTCTAACAGAAGTTAGTCAACCATTAATAAAAGAAAACGACGTTGTTTTGATATAAAGGAAAAAGTAGAAATTGCAACCCTAACAATGTAATCGTACCAAATATGACTCGAACAAATGGCCAGTGTCAAATACGACCTCGACTATATTATAATTAAAAACAATTATATGAACATTTTAAAACGTATATTTATGTAGATTTTAACTTAAGTTAGTCAACCGTTAACAAGATAAAATAACGTCATATAGATATATATATATATATATATATATATATATTCATTCTAGGACTCAAACCTATGTCGTGATACCCTTTTTAAAGAGCTCAATAACAACTAGACTAAAGTAACTTTTTGAAATGTTATTAAAATTATAAAGACTACTATTCTTCTTTATCTTATCCAATTTAAACCTTGGTGATGACTATTTCTGATTTATATAAATACATTAACATTGTTTTACTTATCGTATTTTAATAAGTAAAAGTTTATGATAGCTTCAAAGTTTTAAGTATATTTAATATCGTATAATTAATATTTTATTATTTATATTTTAGTAAGATATAAGTTTATTAAAGATATGATAAGTAAAAACATGTTATTTATATAAATCAGAAATAATCATCACTAAAGTTTTAAATTGGATAAGAGGAAGAAGAATAGTAGTTTAAATAATTTCAAAGTTGTAATATTATTTCAAAAAGTTACTTTAGTCTAGTTGTTAGTGTGTCCCTTTAAAAGGGTATCACAACACGTGTTTGAGTCCCAAAATGAGCATGTTTTAAAAAGTATATGTATGTATATATATATCAAACAACGTCGTTTTATATTGTTAACGGTTGACTAACTTATGTTAAAGTCAATGTAGATTTAGACATATTTTAAAAAGTTTAGGTAGTTTTTTTAATTATAACTGAGTAGATGTTGATTTAGCACTGGCCATTTGTTCGGGTCATATTTGGCACGACTGCGATTGTTAGGGTCAAAATTGGCAATCTTCCTCGTATATCAAAATGACGTTGTTTTAGTTTGTTAACGGTTGACTAACTTTTGTTAGGCTCTATATAGATTTAGACACTTTTAAGAAGTTTAGATAGTTTTTTTTTGAGATCTAATTGAGTTGAAGTCATATTTGGATTGGCCATTTGTTTGTGTCGTATTTGGCACGACCAAAATAGGTGGGGTCGAAATTAGCTCTTTTCCGAGAATTTACACAAACAATTCAAAATTTTACTTACTCCCGCACGCACTAATCAAAACATCATCTTTCATATCCTTATATGGCAAAAGAAAATTCACTATATATTTCAGTAATCTCAGTATCCTTCATCTCATCATTTAATGAAATTATAGAAACTCGATTTTATCCTTATTTAGTTTTTGAAACTAATTATTTAAAAAATATATAATTCTATTTTTTAATTTCAAAATTCAAAATATCAAAGTTTTCAGATTTATTTCTTAAATTTCAAATTTCAATTATTGATGTACAACTAATCCAACTATGTTATACTGATCCAACTAGTTATACTAACACAATTATGTTATACCGGTCAAACTAGTTACACTAAGTTCTACTAGTAATAGATATGTAGTTGTTCTGAGTTCTAATAGTAATACATATATATTTGTACTGAGTTCTATTAGTAATATTCATATAGTTGTACTGAATTCTACTAGGAATATGTAGTTATACTTAGTTTCACTGAATAAGTTCTACGTAGTTCTACTGATATAGTTATATCTGCAAATTAAATCAAAGAAACACATGACCAAATCTATACTATAATAGTAGAGTTTCTAGGCTCCACAATGCGCCACGTCAGCATTTGTGGGTCTGATGCGTTTAATCTTTAAAAGTTTATAGTCTTTCTAAAATGATTATGAACAAGAAATTACATTTTAGCCGAGTGGTATAAGGCAATTAAGTAAGTTCGCAAGTTCATGGGTTAGTTGTCATGTATTTTTGGTTTTTTTCATTTGGGTTAATATCATATGAGTTTTTTGTTTTTAAGGTTTTTACGTTTTTTTTCTTTGGGTTTATTGTTTTAAAACCCAAAATAGTGGGACAAATGTAAAAGATTAGCGGACTCAAGCCCAAAAACAATTAAAAATAGATCAAAAAATGAACAGCCAAAAAACAACAAAAATAAAAACAAATCCCACGCTACACTAACATGTCCTAATATATATATTTTCTATTAGAACATATTTCTTGATATATCTTTTCAAAAAAAAATTAGGTATGTGAAATGAAATAAAATAAACATAATAAAAATTAAAATTATATTATAGTTTAACTATTCCTAATATATATTTTCAAAAATTATGTATGCGAAATAAAATATTAAAACAACAAAATTTAAATATTTTTTGTTATTTATTTAATGAATATGTAACTTTTCTTAAAAATTTAATATCTACTATAATTTTATTGAAAACATTCTCCACCATCGACTCTAATGGGTTATCAGACTCCGGCAAATGCATTTCCACAATCGACCACACCGTAAATAAAAATGCCACACCATTCATGAACCAAACCCAAACGTAAAAAAACCATATACAGAAACCTATCTAATGAAACCCAAACACCAAATATTAACATAAACTAAGGTTATTTTCAAATTGATAAATTATTTAATACAAATATAAATACTATAAATAAAGAATTATATCAAGTTTCGACCTCCGATATAAAAAATATTTATATATAAAATAAAACAAAACACAAGATAAACATCTATTTTTACACACTAAAAACTATATAATAGCTTAATTATTCCTACAAACCTTACTTCGCATATAAATAACATTTAACACATTATATCAACAATAGTTTCATTTTACACTTTTGGTACATTCTTTCCATTTCATCATTATTTGGTGTCATTATAAGAACCCGTTAAACTAACGGATGAAAAAAACACACGCAAACAGCAATGATTCCGACCCTGCGCTTGCGTGGGGGTATTCAACTAGTGAAAGACAAAATTATAGATCCATGACAGAAATTGTATAAACAGATTCAAATTAAGAACAAAATCTAGAAAAGGCCCAAAATTGAAGAAAAATAATAATAACCCTAAATCAAAGAAAAGCCAAAAGATTTCTTCACAACACTGTCTCTGTTTAATCATCTTGGCGGTTGTTGTTTCTTCTGTCGTCATTTCACATTTGTGTTCAGTATTTACAGAAGAATAAAATGGTGGCTGAATCTGAGATCTGGCTTTTCATAGTAAAAGTGAGAGAGAACAAGAAAGGGAAGAAAGAATAGCCAGAAGAAATATAAACTCATATGCGTGAAGAGAAGAAAAAACAGTGAAACTGAACAATTGCAGTTACAGAAAAGAGAGAGAGAAGAATAGGAGAAGAGAAGAAAATGAAAAACAAATTGAACAACACTTTAAAATTAGGTTAAAAGTAAAATGGTAAATTGATTGATTTTCTAATTAAAAATATATCAATATTAAATTGTAGCTAGAAAGAATTTATTTGAACTTTTCTTTTTAAATATAAAGACATTGTAGATGATTTTTTCGCACTTATTACATGGAAACAAATTCTAGTTTGTTTATTATAACATGACCCTCTTCTAATTTGTATTTATTTAACATTAAAATTGAAATGCAAAACAAAATATAATCACCAAAATCTAAGGACTGAAACTTGTTTACTAACCAATTTATTACTATCCTAACCTATTCTTGACCCGAAACCTGACCCATCATGAACCCTAAACCCCATATCAAACTTTCGAATCAAACATAATCCCTTACTTTCACCCACCACGATCTATCTCACTGACTTCCGTCTTTCACTCTCTTGATCTTCACTCATCCTCACCAAATCTTCTCCATACGAAAATACCGCACCAAGGAAAAGAAGAAGGATGCTCCCCTGGCAACAAAGAATAAGAACGAGTCTCCGCCGACGAAGAAAAAGAAGAATCCCTCACCTTGGATGATTTTTGGCTGTGCATAACGTTTCCATGGTGGCGTGTTACCTTTAATGACTCCAACAAAGAGATACATCATGCATATGGTGAAGCATTTTCGAGGAAATATCCCAGAAAATGCTATTTGAACATTTCTGGGTTTATCAACCCGTTAGAAGTAATTTCTAAATGTGTTGGTAAGCTTCAAAAAAGATAGCTTAAGAAACAAGTTTTCTTTTTGAATGAATGTGGAATTTATTCAAACAAAAATAAAGTTACAACAAGTGCATCAGTTTTTAATAAAACAGCAGGAAACAACAACCTATAAGACTCTAAAAAACCAACTCAAGAATCACAAAACAAACCCCCAAGATCAATACAACACTCTCCCTCAAGCTTGTCCATGTGGAACAAGTCAAGCTTGGGAGGGCCATGAATTTTTCCTCATTAAAAATTGGATAGCTTATACAAGAAGGTTTAGGATTAAGTTAAGTTTCCTAGACTAATGTGTAATAGGAAAAGTTAAGATGTTATTACCTATATAAGGAGATCTAATGTAAGATGATCTAACATAAGAAAGAAAGATAAGAAAGCAAATAAAGTTTTAATAAGAAAAAAGTAAGATTTTTAATTACGGTTTGTGTTTGTGTTCTTGGGTTCCTTTATTTGGTATCAGAGCACTCATGTTATTCAAGATCGAGATACAAACCATGGGTGATACGGATACTAAACCTCAGATGAAGTTAAACGCTGTACCACCCTCTGTCGAAACACCGATGCTCACGACAACAAACTATGTTGTGTGGTCGATGCATATGAAGGTTATGTTGAGGTTTTGGGAGGTATGGGAAACCATTGATCCAGGATCAAAGGATCACAAGAAGAATGACCTAGCAACGGTTCTCTTGTTTCAAGGTATTCCAGAGAACTTAATTCTTCAAGTTGGTGATCAAGACTCTCCTAAAGAGATGTGGGAAGCACTAAAAGCTATGAATATTGGTGCTGATCGAGTTATAGAAGCTCGGTTACACACACTGATGATTGAGTTTGATCATCTAAGGATGAAGGATAGTGATTTTCTATAGATGCATTCTCGAGCAAACTAT
>JABAYD010059205.1:0-12464 GCA_014822095.1 Diplotaxis tenuifolia
CAAAAGTGACTTCAGTTTTAATAATATAGATAGATATATCCGAACCAGATGTGTTATTATCTGAATCCGACCCGTACTAGTAAAATTTTACTATGGGACCTAGTAGCCTAAATCCGAAGAACTGAAAACCCGAAAAATTCGACCCGAACGACCCGAACGCCGAAGCCTAATCGGAATTATATTGAAAAGTGTCATCTATTGTCTCTTGTTATTTTATCGATTTCCATCTTCTCCGTTGTGTGTCAAATATAGAAATAACATAAATTTATAAAATAGAGAAAATTGGAAAAGTGGGAGTATGAAAATCAGTTAGAACAATGAATAAGGTGTATAAAAGGGTTGTCCAAAAAAGGTGTATAGAAGGAAACCCTTTGAGAAAAAATTAGGTTATGTTTTTTTTTTAAAAGATAGGTTATGGTTTTGTTGATTACATATATATTTGTGTAGATGACTGATAACTAAAAATAATAATAAATTGTATGTTTATATCATACAGAAAACCATGTATATATCACGTATTATAGGAAGAAAATCTTTTTAATATATTCAAGGTCCACCGTCCACGTAAAACAATATTAACAAAAAATCATGTTTTATAATTTTGCAAAGATTAAAACATTTAACCCTATTTTCATAACAAGTAAATAATCCCTTATTGCCATTTTAGTTACCAAAATTTCATATTTACCATTTCGGTAACTTTAAACAGCAATTTCATATATATATATATATATATATATATATATCAATTAATAATCACGGTAAAAAAGTAAAGATAATTAATTCCTGTAAAAATAAATAAATACACAAAAAAAGTATTTAACACGACGGACGCCTTCTTCATCCGAAAAAAAAAGAACACAACGGAGAGAGAGAACACAACGATACAGAAGAGAAGCGAAGGTCGAAAAGAGAGACGAACACACGCGGCGGCGTAGATTTCCCGGTGAAACAGGAACAAACAGATTAAGATTCAGCGAGAGCGTTCTAGGGTTTTCTTCTCGATTCGCCTTCTTTGACCTCGATCTATTCTCTTAATCTTCCTTCTCCTCACCTTCATTCATCATCCTCCCCACCTCCATTCTAGGGTTTCTTGATCCGTTTCGCTACGTTCCTTACCCTCTCGGTAAACTTCAATTCGTCTTCTCGCGGCTCGCCGCCCCATCTAATTTCATCAATTGGCCCTGTAGGGTTTTGAGATTCTCGCTCTTCCCCTTCGTCTACATTCAGTTTTTTTCGCTGATTGATTTTTGGGCGTTTGCAGGTTGTTGAGTGCGACGAACTTTGGCGGTGGATTCTGAAGCATGAGTATTGATATCCCCGGAGGAGGGGAGGCTTAAGGAAGCAGCTTTAGGTAGAGGAAAAATTGTGGAGGGTTTCCATGAGCGATGGGGGTGTCGCATGCATGCCTCTACTGAATATCATGGAGAAGCTTCCAACTGTTGAGAAGACGCTTTGTGGAGGCAACAATGATATCAAGATTGCTGCTACTTCGGAGAATGGTCATACATCAACCTCAGCTAATGATAAGCTCACGGAGTCTCAGCCAGCTGCCTCTCAGCCACCTAAGAAGAAGAAGAAAATTGTTAAGAAGGTGATCCGTAAAGTTATTGTAAGAAAGCCTAAGCAGCCTCAGAAACAGGATGAGGATCAGTCGAAAGAGAAGATTGTGCAACTCCCAGGAGAATCACAGGTCCAGACGAAAGAGCATGATAAAAAGAGTGAGCCTTTACTGGGAAAAGGAGGAGATGATAGTAATGGGCAGCTCGAAAACTGTGGAGATTCTGGGCTTAAAGATGAAGTGGAAGAGGGTGAGTTAGGTACAATGAATTCTCATGGGGTTCTGGAGAACGGTGAAATATCTCCGGTGAAGTCACTGCAGAGGAGTGAGATTGAAAAGGGCGAGATTTCTGGGGATTGTTGGAAGAAAGATGAGACTGGGAAGGCCGAGTTCAGTTACATGCCTTATGATAAAGGGTACGCCGAGAGAAGGGATTTATCCTCAGATAAGTACAGGAAAGGGGAAGAGAGAGACTTCAGGTCATGGAGAGATCCCAGTGATGAAATTGAGAAGGGTGAGTTCATCCCAGACAGATGGGATAAAATGGATACAGTAAAGGATGATCATAGTTACAACCGGTCTCGTAGGTATGGATCAGACAGAGAGAAAGCGTGGAGATACGAGTATGATTATGAACATGAACGTACACCGCCTGGTGGAAGGTTTGTGAATGAGGATTTCTACCGCCGGAGAGACTTCCGAAGTGGGAATGACAGGGCTACGAGGATCAGTTCGAAAATTGTAGCAGATAATCATTTACATAAGAATGAATACAACGATCCCACTAGTCTTGGGAAAGAGTATTCTTCTACTGTGAACAAGTTGAAGCGACATGGAGCTGAACCAGATAGCGTTGAGCGCAAACACTCTTATGATGATTATGGAGATTATGGGAGCTCCAAATATAGAAAAATTTCTGATGATTATTCCCGCTCTCTTCACTCAGACCACTATTCACGTCACTCTGCTGAGAGACCGTACAAAGATTCATATTCAGCAAAAACGTCATCTCTGGAAAAGTATTCTAGAAAGCACCAAGACTCATCCTTCCCTGCAAGGGCTTTTTTAGACAGACATGGACACAGCCCTGCACGATCTGATCTTTCCCCGCATGACCGGTCTAGGTACCATGAACACAGGGATAGAAGTCCGCTCCATCGGGAGAAGTCACCATATGCCCGGGAGAGATCGCCGTACATCTTTGAGAAGTCTTCACATGCTCGTAAAAGGTCTCCACATGACCGCAGCCATCACCATGATTATAGAAGAAGTCCAAGTTACTCTGAGTGGTCCAGTGATCGTAGGGATGGTACTTCTAACTATAGGGAAGATCCCCAGAGCGATCGTAACAGACGTAATGGCCACAGAGAAATAAGCAGAAAAAGTGGTGTAAGGGAGAGGAGGGATTCTCAGGCTGGTATGGAACTCGAGCATAAGTACAGACATAGAGATTCTAATGGAAAAGAGTCGACTTCATCAAGCAAAGAATTGCAAGGTAAAGACATTTTGTACAACAATGATCCGGTGGTTGAAAAGAATTCTAATTGCGATTCATCCAAGTTTCCAAGTCCGTGTGTAAAGGGAAGCGAGTCTGTGCAAGCTGCTGAAGCTCCTACCGAAGAGTTGCCATCAATGGAGGTAGATATGGACATTTGTGATACTCCACCTCATGAGCCTGCAAAGGGAAAAGAGTCTGTGGCGGCTGATTCCTCTTTGGGGAAGTGGTTTTATCTTGATTACTATGGCATGGAAAATGGGCCTGCAAAGTTATCCGAGCTTAAAGCTCTTATGGAGCAAGGCATTCTTTACTCTGACCATATGATTAGACATTCAGATAACAATAGGTGGGTCACTATTGAAAATGCAACATCTCCTAGGGTCAGCATAAATTTTCCATCGGTTGTGTCAGATGCAGTGACACGGCTCGTCAATCCTCCTGAAGCGTCTGGTAATTTATTAGAAGACATTGTAGATGCTGCCGAAGCAGTTCGTATGGATCAAGAAGCTGGACATTCCTTGCCTGAATCAGTGTCTATACCAGATACTAAGGAAATTTTAGTAGGACAGCATGAAGATTTTCAGTTTGATAAAAGAATCGCTAGTCTCGTAGAGGGTTGTACTATCATCCCTGGCAGGGAACTTGAAACGCTTGGAGGTAAAATGTACTATATTATTTTTCTGGCCACAGATATGATGCTTTTTCAGCCCAAAAAGCTAGCAAATATCTGGAGCAATTTTCTTTATACATTTAATTTGCATCTTGGAGCTAAGATAGGCTAATTTTGTCACTTTGCAGAAGCTATGCAGATTAAAGTTGAGCTTGAAGAGACGAGAAGATCTGTGAGTCCTGAAGGTATGTTTCGTTGGCACCACTTGCACTTTTGCTGTAGCATGATATTCATTTTTTTCTACTTGCTTGTGTTCCTTTCTAGCAGTTTATATTCCTAACTTTGTCTACTTACCTAGTATAAGAAAACAGTACCATACAAGTGTTTATATACTTATGTGAGATATGTTGTATGACCAGTTATTTCTATATTAGTTTGTTTGTACTATTTGGAAGTGTTGTATGTTTGTTAAATTTGTATAGCCGCCTACTGCCATATGATTGTTTGTGGATGAATATGGAGATTCATTTAGACGACATCAAGTTTGAATAATCATAGCTTCTTGTTTAGCTGCATGTTTTACATGACACTATTTTGAAGTTCTACACTGGTATTTGCAGATATCACCTGGTGCTACTATCAAGTGGTAGATCAGTTGCTAGGGGATGAGTCGTCGGGGCGTTCAGAGCCCAAGACAGGCGATATCGAAGAGTTGAAGTCAGAAAATGTTGATGGTCCTGAGAGCGATGAGTTAGGCAGCTGGTTTTCTGGTCGCTGGTCTTGCAAAGGAGGGGACTGGATACGATGCGATGAGTCTTCTCAAGACATACATTACAAGAAGAAATTGGTTCTGAATGATGGTTTCCCATTATGCCTGATGGAGAAGTCTGGTTATGAAGATCCTCGAAGGCATCACAAGGATGATTTGTATTATCCTCGTAGCAGCTCTAGGCTGGAACTTCCCCTGTGGGCTTTTTCTGGTGTTGATGAGAGAAATCAAGCGAGAGGAGTAAAAGCTAATGTGCTGTCTGTAGTTAGGCTTAACTCATTGGTCGTAAATGATCAAGTTCCATCGGTTCCTGATCCCCGTGTAAAAGTTCGTGGTAGGGAAAACTGCTCTTCGAGGCATGCTCGTCCATCCCCTGCATCTAGTGATTCCAAGAGGGATTCAGTCGAAACTATTTCTCAATCAACATCTTGCGGTAGTCAAGATTTGCAGGGGTGTTGGAGAACAGGCGCATCTGTTAATACCCCTAGAGATCGTCTGTACACAGTCGATGATTTGCAATTGCATTTGGGTGATTGGTTTTACATGGATGGGGCTGGGCAAGAACAAGGACCTCTGCCATTTTCAGAGATCCAGATATTGGTTGATAAAGGCTTAATAAATAGCCGTAGTAGTGTCTTCAGGAAATCTGATAAAATTTGGGTACCTGTTACTTCTATCACAAAAACTCTTGAAACCAGTGCCAAGCTCCAGGGAAAAAAACCAGATCTGCATTCAAATTGTCAAAGCCTTGTTGTCTCAGAGTCACAGGATCTCAAGCATTCTGAAATGGACACAAGTTTAAGCTCGTTCCATAGTATGCACCCTCAGTTTGTTGGTTATTTCCGTGGGAAACTCCATCAATTGGTTATGAAAACATTCAAGAGTCGGGAGTTTTCTGCTGCCATAAACGATGTTGTAGACTCTTGGATCCATGCAAGACAGCCAAAGAAAGAGACTGACAAGTACATGTACCACTCTTCAGGTATGCATGACTGCCAGTATTTTAATGCCATCCCATCCCTCTTATTAGCTCATACTTCCTGCTTTATGTTTTGAACATTTATTCTCTTCTCTTTTGTTTTTGTTCATAAACCTCAGAATTTGATTCATCTTATTCAAAAAGAGCTCGATTGATGGCTGGTGAAAGTGCGGACCATTCTGAAGTGGATGATGTGTTTCATAAGGATGAGTTGGCATTTGAGGATTTATGTGGCGACGCTACCTTCCATGTAGAGGGAAGTGGATTATCTCGCACAGTGGGGATTTACTGGGATCTGTTAGATGGTCATGCGTTAGCTCGAGTGTTTCATTTGTTGAGATATGATGTAAAATCACTTGCATTTGCGTCCATGACTTGTAGACATTGGAAAACCACTGTTAATTCATACAAGGAGATTTCAAGACAAGTTGACTTATCTTCTTTAGGTCCCACTTGCACAGATTCTAGGCTCTGGAGTATCATGGTGAGGACTCTATGCTTTTCCGTTTACAGTATTTGAGCAATTTAGTACTTTCATTGATCTGACATGATATTCTTTTGCAGAACACTTACAACACGCAGAAGATAAACTCTATCATTCTGGTTGGTTGTACAAATGTGACTTCAAGTATGCTTAAGGAAATTCTCCGTGTCTTTCCCCATATATCTTCTGTAAACATCACAGGCTGTTCCCAGTTTGGAGATTTGACATTGAGCTATAAAAAATTAAGTTGGATCAAATTCCAGCATCCTCGATCAGGTGAATTGCATTCCAGGTTAAGGAGTTTGAAACAGACTACAGATGTTGCTAAGTCTAAGGGCTTAGGAGGCGATACAGATGATTTTGGTAACCTTAAGGATTACTTTGATCGAGTGGAAAAGCGAGACTCAGCCAATCAGTTATTCCGAAGAAGCTTATACAAACGCTCAAAATTGTATGATGCCAGGAAATCATCGGCAATTCTTTCCAGGGATGCTCGTATCCGGCGATGGGCGGTTAAGAAGTCAGAACATGGGTATAAGCGAGTGGAGGAATTCCTTGCTTCAAGCCTTCGGGGCATCATGAAGCAGAATACTTTTGACTTCTTTACTCTAAAGGTACTTTCTGGGTTTCGTGTATGCTCAATACTATACCTGCTCTCATTTCTAAACCATCAGTTTAAAGTTAATCCTAATGTGGCTTTTTTTTTTGTTACCAGGTTGCTCAAATAGAAGAAAAAATGAAAAACGGTTACTACGTAAGTCATGGCTTGAAATCTGTCAAGGAGGATATCAGCCGGATGTGCAGGGAAGCAATTAAGTAAGGCTTCCTTATTCTTTGTCTGGGTTGCTTCTTTAGTTCATTGATTATGGCCAATATTTCAAAAACTTTTCTTACAAGTTTTAGATACGTAACTTCTTCTCTATTGAGCTTCTGCTTGCCAAACATTATGTTGAATGACTGCTGATACCCTTTCTTAATTATTGGTTATAATATTCAAGTCAATAACCGTTTCCCATGCACTCGGTTTTTGGCCCAATGTTTGTTAGGCTGTAGGATTACTTATTTCGGACTTCTATTCCTAGGCTCCTAGTTCTTAAGTAGAATGTAGTCTGTTGTAAAGGAGATAGGAGCCTTTTTTTTCCTTACTTACTAGTAGTGTTGTAATTTTCTTCTGATCTTTTCTTATGTTTCCAGAGGGAGGAATCGGGGAGGTTCCAAAGACATGAACCGAATCATCGTACCATTCATTCAACTTGCCACACGTTTAGAAGAGGTCTCTATGGTTACCTCGTCATATAGAAGAGATGAATTAATGAAGTCATGGCAAGATGGCTCAGGGTTCTCATCAACCTCTAAGTACAACAAGAAGTTTAGCAAATCAGCAACTGAAAAGAAGTACATTAGCAGGGCTAGTGACACAGTTGGTGTAAATGGTGCGTTGGACTACGGAGAATATGCATCTGACCGAGAAATCAAAAGGCGTTTGTCTAAACTGAATCGTAAATCATTTGGTTCGGGTAGTGACACATCGTCCGAGCTATCTGACAATGGCAGTTATAGCTCAGCCTCAGCTTCAGAAAGTGAATCGGATATCCGTTCAGAAGGTAGATCACAGGACTCACGTGTCGAAAAATACTTCACAGCCGATGAGTCCTTTGATTCTGTGGTCGAAGAGCGAGAATGGGGTGCACGTATGACAAAAGCTGGTCTTGTGCCTCCTGTCACAAGGAAATATGAAGTGATTGAAGAGTACACAATTGTCACCGACGAGGAGGAGGTTGAACGAAAGATGCGGGTTTCTTTGCCGGAAGACTATACTGAGAAGCTTAATGCACAAAAAAATGGTACTGAAGAGTTGGATATGGAGCTTCCTGAAGTCAAGGAGTATAAACCAAGAAAGCTTCTTGGCAACGAGGTTTTAGAGCAAGAGGTTTATGGAATCGATCCTTACACTCATAACCTCTTACTTGATTCAATGCCAGAATTGGACTGGTCACTGCAGGATAAACATTCGTTTATAGAAGATGCTGTCTTACGTACCCTGAACAGGCAAGCTAGGTTGTTCACTGGATCTGGGAACACCCCCATGGTATTCCCTTTAAGGCCTGTGATTGAAGAGCTCAAAGAGAATGCTCGTGAAGACTGTGATATACAAACAATGAAGATGTGTCAAGGCATCTTAAAAGCTATAGAAAGTCGTTCTGATGATAACTATGTGTCTTATCGGAAGGTATAGCTCTGTCGCTCTTTCGTTGGAAGTTATCAAATTTTTAGGAATGTTTTTGTTAATCTGCTTCGTTGGTGTTTTATTGTCCAAGTAGGGCCTCGGTGTTGTGTGCAACAAACAAAGTGGTTTTGTACGAGAAGATTTTGTTGTTGAATTTCTTGGAGAGGTGCGTCTGCAGCTTTTCAGTTTATGTTTGTCAGTTACTCAGCTGCACCATTTCTGATATTCACTGGGCATGCTGTGAAACCTTCTCTGAAAAGGAGCTCTGAACGTATGTTTTGGATATTGTAGGTTTATCCTGTATGGAAGTGGTTTGAGAAGCAGGATGGAATTCGTTCCTTACAGGAAAACAAAACCGATCCTGCACCAGAGTTTTACAATATATATCTTGAGAGACCAAAGGTATGAAGAAAAATATGATGCTTGAGCTTGTATTTATTAGTTCACACCATTTTCTTACTTTTTATGTTGCACGGCAGGGTGATGCTGATGGATATGATTTAGTTGTTGTTGACGCCATGCACAAGGCTAATTATGCTAGTCGAATATGTCACTCCTGCCGACCGAACTGTGAAGCTAAGTAAGTATCTCCCCGTCTGCAATCAGCCATTTCTTCCAGAATTTCGGATTCTGAGAGCAGAATCAAGTGATGTTATTGTAATTAGTTTCATACATGATGCATGCATAAACTAGGCTGCTTAAGTACACTCAGATCAATACACACATAGATCAATTGCTCATTTACAAAACTTGTCTGGATACACTACCAACATTGGCGATAATTTGTCTGGATACATTTACAAAATTGTTTATGGTTGTATTTGCACTGCTCATAGGCATTTGTTAAGTCTCGTTCTTTTACCTATGCATACATGCATCCGAAAATTGGAGTGGAGAACTCGTGATACTTGAGTCGCTTGACTGTCTTTCTATCTAATAATAAGTTATAAACGGTTCACTCACCCAACCCTCCTTTGTTATCTGGTGCGTCTAGGGTTACTGCGGTGGATGGACACTATCAGATTGGCATCTATTCAGTACGTCCAATTGAGTATGGCGAAGAGATAACTTTTGATTATAATTCTGTAACTGAGGTCTGTTCTTCCCTCTCTTCATATCCAATTTCTAATGTAGGAAAGTATTCATTCGTTGGGTTAATCTTTATGCCACTGTCTAAAGAATGATACTTATGTCTGCAACAGAGTAAGGAAGAATATGAAGCGTCTGTTTGCTTGTGTGGTAGCCAAGTATGCCGAGGCAGCTACTTGAATCTGACTGGTGAAGGTGCATTTCAGAAGGTACTTGTGCTATTAACACATATATGATCATAACTGGTATCAAAGATACGTGAGGGTAATGATATTGACTCTGTCAATGGAGGGCAAGAGTTTTGCTGTGTGCTTATTACTAACGACTAATTAGTTTCTTTGTACCAAAGTTTATCTTCTTTTGTTCCTTGATTGTCGATTAATTTTCTGAACCATATTTGTAACAGGTGTTGAAGGAATGGCATGGTCTGCTGGATCGACACAAACTGATGCTAGAAGCTTGTATGCTGAATTCAGTTTCAGAAGAAGATTATCTCGAGTTGGGAAGAGCTGGACTGGGAAGTTGTTTGCTTGGTGGGCTGCCAGATTGGGTGATTGCGTATTCTGCTCGGCTGGTTAGTCTTGAATTAATTATGTTAAAATATCACAGAATTATTGATTGGATTACAACTTCTGACAGAAAGTGTTTTTTTGTGCATAAAGGTGCGGTTCATTAATTTCGAGAGAACTAAGCTTCCAGAAGAAATTCTTAAGCATAATATGGAAGAAAAGAGAAAAT
Source organism: Diplotaxis tenuifolia (assembly GCA_014822095.1). Taxonomy (NCBI): domain Eukaryota; kingdom Viridiplantae; phylum Streptophyta; class Magnoliopsida; order Brassicales; family Brassicaceae; genus Diplotaxis; species Diplotaxis tenuifolia. Next base: position 9,956 of record JABAYD010059205.1, read on the forward strand.
ATTTCTCAGACGTACAGCTTGATGTTGAGAAAAGTGATGCCGAGGTTCAGGTCAGATTATCATTATTTTATTCTTTTTGTCGGTTCTTTAAATAGGCCATGCCTTTTGTGACTTGAAACTCTGTTCTGGCTTTGGGATGTAGTAAAAGAGATTTAGATTTTTTTTTCTTCAACTTATAGAGCTTATTACATCTGTAACGTTGATGGTACAGGCTGAGGGTGTCTACAATCAGAGGCTTCAGAATTTGGCTGTCACACTTGACAAGGTGATTGCAATCTCTATTCAGTGTTTTCGTCTTTGCATTTTACACTTTTGGTGCAAGCGTTTGTAAAATGTTATCCCAAACGAAGGTAGTCTCTAAAACGTGTTATACACAGGTACGATATGTTATGAGACGTGTGTTTGGGGATCCAAAGAACGCTCCTCCTCCCCTTGAGAGGCTTACTCCTGAAGAAACAGTCTCTCTTGTATGGAACGGGGATGGCTCCTTAGTTGAGGAGATGCTTCAGTGCCTGTCACCTCACGTGGAAGAAGCCATTGTCGATGAACTTAGATACAAGATTCGTGCGCATGATCCATCTGGATCTGCTGATGTCCTTGAGGAGCTTCAGAGATCATTACTTTGGTTAGTGCATCAATCATATTACTTATGGTTGAATCACTTTACTTTTAGTGAACGGTGCACTTATCAATTGTTTTTTCTCTATGAAGGTTGAGAGATGAGATCCGAGATCTACCTTGTACATACAAGTGTCGGAATGATGCTGCAGCTGATTTAATACACATATATGCTTACACGAAGTGTTTTTTCAAAGTTCGGGTAAGTTGTTCCGTATAATTCGAGTGACAAAAGAAGGCAAAATCTTGGTGAACTTTTTTTTCTGACAGATGGGTGGTTAATATGTGGCAGGAATATAAGTCCTTTGTCTCTTCTCCTGTACACATTAGCCCTTTAGATCTGGGGGCCAAGTATGCGGATAAGTTAGGTGACAGTATAAAGGAGTACCGGAAAACTTACGGCGAGAACTATTGTCTTGGGCAGCTAATTTACTGGTATGAGCAGACAAATACTGATCCAGATGTTACATTGGTGAAAGCAACAAGAGGTTGCTTGTCTTTGCCTGAGGTTGCTTCCTTTTACGCAAAGGCCCAGAAACCATCGAAGCATCGTGTCTATGGCCCAAAGACGGTGAAAACCATGGTTTCACAGATGGTAAGTTCTCACTTCCGAAGTGGATTTCATATCTGGTCTTCACTGTCCAATGACATGGTTATTTTTTTCTCTTTTATTCTTATCTGTGTACAGTTAAAGCAACCTCAAAAACCGTGGGCAAAGGATAAAATATGGATGTTCAAAAGTACCCCGGGAGTATTTGGAAGCCCGATGTTCGATGCTGTCCTCAACGACTCGTCACTAGATAGAGAACTGTTGCAGTGGCTTAGAAGCAGACGGCATGTCTTTCAAGCGACATGGGATAGTTAGGTAAAAAGCTAAAAAGAACCCCTTTATATTATTCAGAAGGGTTCCCTTTTGGGAGGCGGAGAGGGGTGAAACTCAACCAGCAGCGCTTTCCCCTCAAAATTCTTATTGTATAGCTTTTGCCACACATATTATATGATTTTGGAAAATGACAATAACTTTGGGTCAGGACCATTGTTATCTTAGATTAGGCTCACATAATTTTCAGAGAAATGACTAGCTTGTATCTCTTCTTTTTATTGTTATCTTAGTAATAATAGCTCTCTTGTTCTTTTGTTCCTAAATCTCTATAAGGGGCAATTTGCCCAATATCCATAGTAGATTCTAAAATTAAGAAAAAAGCCATGCAAGTATGATGTGACAATTAGTGTGGCTTTTGGACATTTCTCTTTTCACACGCCTATGCGTTCGTAAGAGGCAAGGGAAACCTTGACCGTAACAATATACTATAATGAAAAAAGGATTATATACATTGTAAATGACTTTAGTAAACAAGCACATGGATATAGTACAAACTGTACTATAATATATCTTGTATAGTATACACCAAAAGCATAGATGTAGATGAGTTTAAAAATGGATTCTAATAGAATATGATCAAATTAAAGAAGTTGGCAACATAAAAAATTTGAAAATGTTAGGCTGTACTATAAATGAGACAAATATCGAACACAACATATAAAGGAAATTCGAGTGGAAAGTTGATCAACTCTAGAATAAGTATATAAGTGCAAGGTTCGGTTGCTATGAAACGCACCATCTTAACATGTACTCAACAACCCTAAATCCTAAACCCATAAACCATAAACCCTAAACTCGATATCCTAAATCATAAACCCTAAACCCTAACACTTACACCTTAACGCCATAAACTATAAACCCTAAACCCTAAATACTAAACACATAAACCTTAACCCCTACACCTCACACCCCTTAAATCCGAAAACCTAAACCCATAAGGTGTAGGGAGAGGGAGAGAGGGAGAGGGGAGAGAGGGAGAGAGGGAGAGGGAGGGAGAGGGAGAGGGAG
>JABAYD010059230.1:0-12067 GCA_014822095.1 Diplotaxis tenuifolia
TTTTCTTATCAAATTCAATACAAACAAGTATATTCATTCATACAAGTCTAAACGGGGTTCAACCCACGTTTCTTCTCTAAACCTAACCTATCATTAAAAACCTAGAGGTGAATTTCAGCCCTCACAGTATTGCTGATATTTTTAAGGCTAGATTATGATTTTTTTTTTTAATTTGACCTATACGTGTTTAGTGAATATCTAATAACTTGATTCTTTTTTTTTTTGGACATCAAAATACAGACTCATATAGACCCTGCGAACCAAACCGGAAAATCCGTATCCATGTGAACAACGTGGGAGGGTTGAGTTCTGACACTTTGTGCAAGACTATCCGCCCGTGAGTTAAGTGTTCGTGGTACATAGATCTAGGTGAAGCTGATGAAGCTTTCTTGGAGCTTCATGATATCGTCGAGGTAACTTGCAAATGCTGGCCATTCTTCTGGTTTCGAAACCATCTTCACCATTTGAGAACAATCCGATGCAAATGTAACCTGAAATTGACGTAAATTCCTCATGATTTTCATGGCCCAGATAAGAGCTTCTGAGTGGAGAGGTGATAGACTAGCCCTAACATTTCATGCACCCATTAATCCCACAAAACCTTCCAAAGTACTATACCAACCTTGTCCAACAAACTTATCCTATGCTTTCCATGATCCATCCACAAAACACCAGCGTCCTGGGATTTCGGGTGGGTTTTCGGGTAATCTGGTGGCCGGCTGGTTTTGCGTGATCCTCTGTTCAACCTTTTCCTGTGCCTCACTCCATAACGTTGATTCAGTTTCTACCTGGGTGAGTGTATCCTTCGGTTCGATGTCCAAGTTACTAAACACTTTGTTGTTACGTGCTTTCCATATATACCACATAATCCATGCAAAGTGATGTTCCTCCATTTTTGGGACAACTCGCCAAAATAAATGATCCATATTTGTAAAGAGTGACGCCGTAGGGAAAATGTCTGGGTTGGAAGGAATCTTTGATAAAGCCCATATTTGGCGTGCAGGCGGACATTCAAAAAATACATGATTAATTGTTTCCTCTGCAGCACCGCATCTGTCACATCCCAAGTCTCCCATTATCCCTCTTGCCTGCAAATTTTTCCGCACTGAAATACATCCCGAAACCAATTGCCACAGAAAATGTTTCAGTTTTGGAGGGCACCTAATTTTCCAGCAACAAGATTTCAATGCATCCACTGTAGGCCCTTGAATTTCCAATTGTCTTACTTTATCTGGGTAAACCCGTTCTACCTGATAGCCCGACTTCATAGAATATTTCCCATTCTGCGTGAAGTGCCATCCATCCCTATCTTATGTCTGCTTTTTGCCAAGAGGTATGCTCTCTATTATTGCCACATCCTGGGGATCTACCAGAGCCCGAATAACTGGCATATTCCATGTTCGCGTATCTGCATTGATGAGTGAGTCCACTGTGATATCCGGTGAAAAAGTAAGTTGATTTTTGTTGGCTGGTCTCGGGCGAGTGGTTGGGAGCCAGAGATCCTTCCATACAGAGATGGATGATCCTGATCCCACCCGTTTGATAAGTCCTTTGCTAACCAGAGATCTAGCAGAGATGATACTTCTCCATCCATACGATGGGGAATATGATCGAATCGGTTCCAGAGGAGAAGCTTTCCTAAAATACCGACCCTTGAAAACATGAGAAAACAATGTATTTGGTTTCTTTATAAGCAGCCATAATTGTTTACCTAACATTGCCATATTAAAATCCTCAATATCCTTAAAACCCAGCCTTTCATTTTCTTTGTCGATGCATAATTTGTCCCACGACTTCCAATGCATACCTCTTGTACTCCCACCTGGACTCCACCAAAACTGTGCCACTGCCCCTGTGAGTTTCTTTGTTGTAGCCTTAGGCAGATGATAGCATGACATCACATGGTTTGGTAAAGCCGTAACCATTGACTTGATAATCACTTCCTTCCGCCCCCATAGTGAAGTATCTAAAAGTCCAACCGGTGACCCTCTTATTCAGCCTTTCCTGAACGAACCCAAACACCTGAATTTTTGATCCGGCAAAATTCTCAGGGAGACCCAAATATGTGCCCATGCCCCCCAGGTTTTGGATACCTAAGATATCCCATAACTCCTGACGCTTATCCTCACTAATCTTGTGCCCGAATTGAATTGAGGATTTTTGAAAATTAATTAACTGCCCTGAGACAGCCTCATAGTCTTTGAGAATCTTGAGAATCGTTTGACATTCCTCTGGTTGCGCTCTGCAGAAAAAAAAGACTATCATCCGCAAAAAGAAGATGGAAGACTGCCGGACTCGCTCTGGCCACCTTCATACCCGTTAATCTTTTTTCCTTCTTTGCCTTATTAATGTTCACTATCAAAGCCTCTATACACAAAATAAATAGATACGGGGATAAAGGGTCCCCTTGTCGCAACCCCCTTTGTGGAACAATACACCCTCGTGGCTGGCCATTTATTAGCACTCTGTATTGGACAGACGTAATGCATTCCATCATAATCTTCGTCCAATGGGGGTCAAAACCCATCTTATGCAGTAAAGCTTGGATAAAATTCCATTCGATACGATCATATGCTTTACTCATATCCGTTTTGATTGCCATAAACTTCCCCTGACATGCCTTGTTAGCCTTTAAACCATGAAACATCTCCTGCGCAGTTAAAATATTGTCCGAAATTAAACGCCCTGGAACAAAAGCGGATTGTGTCTCTGATATCAATCTTGGCAGACACTTCTTTAGTCTTTGGCATAAGACCTTTGAAATTATCTTATACCCAACATTACACAGGTTTATCGGTCTTAGTTCCGTCATCCTTGTAGGACGTTCCGTCTTTGGAATCATACAGATATGAGTCTCATTGAGCCGAGCATCCAGAATCCCAGTAACTAGAAAATTGTTCACCATTTCCACCAGATCCGCTTTAATCACATGCCAAGAGTGTTGAAAGAAAAGAGCAGTCATTCCATCAGGCCCTGGCGCCTTCTCAGGATGCATCTTGAATAAAGCTTGTTTGACTTCCTCCTCCGTTGCCATTCGAATCAGGCTCTGATTCATTTGGGTGGAAATGTTTGTTGGAATCTCCATCAGAAAATTGTCAAAATGGAATGGTAAGGCTGAGGAAAATAACTCCTCAAAGTATCCTACTGCCACCTTCTCCACCCCAATCTCGTCCGTTACCCAGTTCCCCATTTCATCATATAAACCCACAATCCGATTTCGTACCCGCCTTTGTTTCGTCAATGCGTGGTAGAACTTCGTATTTAGATCACCAGATGAGTACCACATACTACGGCTTTTTTGATGCCAATATTCCTCTTCATCCTTATAAGCATCCTGAAGTTTCCGTGACACATCCAGGATCTCTTCTTGGGTTCTGGTATTATCCATTTGGACCTCTTCCAAAGCCCATTGTAACTCTTGAATTTTATCCTTCCCGTAAGGAGGGTTATCTTTCCTCCATCTTGCTATCTCATGGCGGCAGTTACTAATCTTAGAAACCAGACCTCCCGAAGAGTCCCCATTTTCCTCGGTCCAACCCAGCACAATTGAATCCATTAACCCCTCCTGCCCTATCCATATTTTGTCAAACCGAAATTGTCCTTTCCTTTTCTGAACTTTGTCCTCCATACATGCCACCACTGGTCGATGATCCGAACCTACCATTCCCAAGTATTTCGTATTAGAGAACGGAAATGCAGTATGCCATTCCTCATTTGCTAAAGTGCGATCTAGTCTGCAATGGACCCTGACCGCACCTTTCCATTTTCCGCGTCGTCCTTGCCAGGAGAATTTTTTCTCTTGAGCCGGGAATTCAATTAGTCTGCTGTTCCGAATCATGTTATTAAAAGGAACAAACGAATCCAGGCCCCGTATTGCTCCCCCGTCTTTTTCATGGTTCCCAGTAATCTCATTAAAATTGCCAATAACAAACCAAGGTTCTGATCTTGCGATACCATATCTGGTAAGTCGTTCCCAAACTTGTTCACGTAATCCTTGAACCGGGTCCCCATATACAAAAGTCAGAAAAACCCTTTTTCCTATTTCCACTGCTTCTACATCAATTATTCGATTACTCGAGAAGAGAATGTTGACTTGAAATTCATCATTATAGAAAAGTGCTAGGCCACCACTTCTACCTTCTGGTTCCACCGTAACCAATTTATCAAATCCAAAATGAGCTTGAATTGGACAAACGCAGATTCTTGTTTTGTTTCCAAAAGAAACAGAAAATCTGGTTTATGCTTATGCCAAATTTCCCTAAGATAACTGATCGTCCATTTGCTTCCGACTCCTCTACAATTCCAGCTTAGAATCCTCATAAATATAATTGTAAAAACCTCCGAAGAGTCAAACAGGATGCAGGGGTAATCAGGGGTAATGAGACCCTTAATTTTGGATAATCTTATTCAGAACACCAACATAGTTGGTAAATATTTCCCCTTGTTTCCTTGTATTCCACTGTACTCGATTAATTCTCAATTGTATTTGTACAGTAAATTCCAGGCCAAGATTTCGTGTACGAACATATACGAGAATGCCCATTTTCATAAAACAAATCGCAAGGCCCTTTGACCATAAACCCAAATGAACAGGAATTTGATTTCTATATATTAGAATGCCAACGAAAACCCAGAGTATCAAATTCAAAGAATCATGAATATCATGTAGCCTATAACATTCTACCGTCAACCCATTAGCTAAGCTCAATTCCCGTATGTAAGCCCAACGCATCAAAGAAACCTCTCAACCTGCTGTGGGTCAGATATTACTCCAGTTTCTTTTTGCACCCACAAAGCAGAAAATTGGTTTAAAGAGACCTCTTCTTGCACCAAATCTCTATTTATAAAACCCCTGCATCCCCTGCACGAGACCTTCTTTACACCCATGATAAGTCTCCACCAATACGTCACCCAAACAAACCAGAAAAAACTTCCTTTATTATTCCATCTTTCTACCAACAGAAACAGAGCCACAAACCATGAAAGCCAAAAGCAAATAAAATCAAAACCAAATAACACAATCAAATAGAAAACCGAGCCACCAACGGCTTGAAACAAGAACTAAAAATAGAGATCCCTTGACTCCCTCCTCCTCCCTAGAGATGCTTCTTCCTGCTAGCTTGTCTTGCTCCATAAAATTACTTCTTGTGTGTGATCGGCGGGAGGGAAGTTCCTTTCCCCTCCTTCATTTTGTGGCCTTCCTCCTGTCGAGTGCCCTTAGCCGTCGTACGTTGACGAGAAGCAAGGAGTCCTGCAGCCACTGCACGCAACTTATTACTGCTTAACGTGCTATTCGAATGCTTCAGGATCCTTCTTCGTGCACCTTTGGTCTTCTCCTGTCCTCCACCATCTCCTTCTTTAACCTCATCTTCCCCCTTCTGAGCCACTGAGCATGCCACCATCTGAGATACCTCCGTTCCTCCTTCCTCAACCATTGCCTCTGCATCATATTCCTGCAACAGATCATCTATTTTTTCCTCTGGAACCTCCTTTAAGAACTCTTCCGAATCCATATCTATTCCCTTCTCTAGCAAGCAAGCTCGAATCTCGTCCATGTTCATGTCATCTCCATCATTGAAGCTGCTATTATTAACCAAATCAGACACCACCGCTAAACCTTTTACCTCATCAGCCGGATCCGTTATGACCTGATCTCCTGTTGCTTGAGTACTCTTTAGAGCTTCCTGAAACTCTAAAGAAGGCAAACAATTCTCCTGAATCTTCTGGATTTCACCTTCTTCTGGTCCTTCCTTCTGAGAAATGCCAGAAGGCCCTGCATTTTGTAGAGGCTCTGTGACTCCATGAGAACGCCTCTCTACATCATCCTTCCCGACCTCCTCACGCCGTGACCTTCTAGATCTTGATCCTTCTCCCTCTCCTCTGTGAGTATTGCGGTTGTAGCTCTGATGCCTCGACCCTCTCTCATCCACCTTTCTCCATCTTGCCTCTTGATCCTCCACTCCTTTGCCTTTACCTCTGTTATGGTACTCTCTGCCCTCCTTGGCCTTATGAAATTGATTCCCATTGCCATTTCCATTCACCACCACTCCCTTATAACTTCTAGCCCTCTCCTCATACTTGCCATCGTCATATCTCCCATTTATCCCCTCCCGTCATTCTCTACTGTCAAATTGCTTTGATGTCTCTTTCTTAATCAAAGGGCACACCTCCACCTTATGACATAGGCTAAAACAGTGAGAGCAGTAGCCAAATAGGCTCTCGTATCTCAATGAGACCGGAGCCTCCACATCATGATAGTATTCTCCCCCTTTAAACTCACAGTAGTTTCAAAACAGAGTTCTTGAAAAGCGTTCACCACCACCTGAATCCTCTTCTGCTCCAGATCAACTTTGACCGTCCTACCAAAAGCATTGCCTATGCTCTCGTAAATAGGCTTCATCCTGAAATCCATGGGGACGCTTAGTACTCTCACCCAGAAAATTATTTCCGATGGGTATTGTGGAGGCCTGTTTGGTTGCCATCTTCCTAGCGCCACCATCCAGTAATCGAAATGGTATGGCTGTTGGCTTAAGACTGTTTCAATATCCTCTTCAGCTTCAAAATCAAACTGAAACATCCCTAAACCCAAGTCTGACCCCACCACTCTATCCTCCAGATTCCATATCTTCGGTAGTTCCGTAACTAGAGCAGCCATATCCTGCTCCGGAGGGTTCATACAATGTCCAACCACCATTCATACAACGTCGAACCACCGTTCAACGTCCAACCAACGTCCAATCTAATAACTTGATTTTAAACACTTTTTAAGTTTCCTTATTTTATAATTAAAGAAGTGTTTTTTTGCTTAGTTATTTGATTATGCGGTCTGGAAGACTCCCAAAAGATTTTCTAGGAAGTCTTCTAAAACGAATGTTGTAGAAGACTTTTTGAGAAGTCTTATGTGTATTTTATGTTAGAAGACTTCTTCGAAAATGAACCAGACTGTAATTTTTAATTTCAATTTTAATATAACCAAAAGAAAAAAAATACTTGTTTAACCTAACTTAATAATTTACGGACATATAAATATTGTTTTTTTTTAATTTTTGGTGTTTAAAAAAGTTGTTAAAAACACGGAAAACTAAGCCGTTTGAAACACTCCCTCCTGAAAATCTTAAAAAGGCTCAAAAAATTCTAAGTAAAAAATATCGTAAATTTTCCATAAAAATAAACTGAAGTAAATACTGCAACTTTATTAATAAATCCGAGAAAAATTATGTAAACAATAACGATAAGATTCAAAACTACCAACAAAATACCCAAGTCTATAAATAACCCGTCCCAATGGTCTTCATCGTCCCGCGCTCCGGTCCAGACAACTACTCATCACCTGCATCACAAAAGGAGGCATGAGTATGCAAAAAAAAATACTCAGTGAGAACGCTCAATACTCCAATAATCAAACACTTAGTGAATACTAACACCCTAGCATCCGATTCTATCATTCCCTACCTAACCATTTCTATCGTTAATAACAACCTAGCATCCAGTTCTATCATTCCTCTTTACCTAACTAATTCTATAAATTTTGTATTACTTAGCCTTTCCTAGCCAAACCTGCGGCCGTAGCCAAACCTGCGACCGAAGCCGTACCTGCGGCCATAACTGTACCTGCGGCCATTGCCGTACCTGCAACCCGTCTGATGAGGACATACCAGCTGATTCAGACCAGGAGGAACCGGACCTAACCAAACCCGACATCCAGAGCTTACAAGACAATCCGTCCTAACTAGAAGAAGCCAAAGATGTTCCAATGCTGATTGTGTTTAAGGGAGCTATGACCAGACAAAGAGCTAAGATACTCCAACCTAAGTTTAAGGAGAGCATGATACTTGCTTTTGATCATGGACAGGATAAACCAAGTGTTGAGCAAGCTGAGGGCGACACAAGTTGTTTAAAAACTGAAGAATCAAGCTTGAAGAATAATGGACCAACCGAGAAGGCCAAGACACCAAGTGAAGACCTTTGGCCATTCATCCCCGACCAAGTCCACTCCAACCTGCTGGTCATTACCATAGGAGATCGGCCCGTTTAGTAAGACTCAAGAACTAATCAAACCGTCCGAAAGGGTAAGTATGGTAAGAATTTAAATCCAAGATTATTCCAATGGTTTGATTTGTTTTCAGCTTGGTCCCCTTTCTTTTATTTTATTTTGAATTTATTTTCGATTTTTTTAGTTGGCTTGCACGCCTAATAAGGTTTTCATTTTTAGTCTAAACTTATGTATTATTTGCTTTAAAGTCCGTGGAAGGCACCACTTCATTGGACGGCTATATAAGTCCCTTATAAGCAGTTTATATCATTTACCCTAAATCAATAAACAAATGAACTTTCTTCTCAAAGAAACCTAAAGTTTTCGCCGCAAAAATTTTCTTGCTCTTGTTCTTGTTGAGACCAGTACCTCCAAGGATCAAAGTGTTGTGTTGTATTCGAGACCGTCCATAGCTCGTGTGGTGCACCTCATCCCATCGTTACGATATGCTTGTCTTCTTCCCGGGTTCATTTGGGTCGATTAGATCAGACCATTGAGTAGATCCGAGCCTCACTTTGTATCTAGTGTGTTGTGGCCCTTTGACAACTTAGGACTACATCATTTCTGGTATCAGAGCTAAAGTTTCTTCAGCACCAGTGTTGGACCCAATTTCGGACAATAAAGGAATGGGCCCTGGCCCAAACGTCAACACACGAAGTCAAGCCCAAGTCAAAAATAGACGACGTCAAAGTCGTCATTCCGGAGATCGCGGGTGCGGTTGAGAAATATCAGCAAGGAATCCGTTATAAAAAGAGGAGGAGAACAAGAGGAAAGGGACACAAAAACCCTAGAGCCTTCACACCATCAACATCGACCTCATTTATTCACTCTAAATTCTCTACATCTGGATCTTGTGGTTGTTTCATTTTCGATCTTAAGTTACTTTGTTGTATCAAGTCTATTATTAATAAAGTCCATTTTTTGTCAACCGATTTTCGATTATATCGTTGTATTCTAAGGACATCATTGCACACTTTTTTTTTGGCTTCCCTAGATTAATCTCGTAATCACTATCATATACTTAGTGTAGATTTTAGGATCTGCATTTTGGTGCCGTCTGTGGGGAAGATAAATGAAAAACTCCCTTGCTAAGAACCCGATATAGGATTTTTAAGCACGGTGATCCTAACCAATCCAATGCGGAAACCTCTCGATCAAGAACGACCGCCATCGATCCCGTTGGAATCCCCTCAGGATCTCAAGCCAAGCGTCGTTCTGACAAATACCATGGAACTCGTCGGTGCGATCTCGGATCAATGGACTCCACCGACAGCGATCCCAACCTCTGATAAGAGCATGATCCCCGACCAAACTGGATCACGAGTTTGGAATCGCACCACAACGGCCACCGACAATCTGAGCCGGTCAACAATAAAACTCAAGAAGAATGCTCTCATCACTTATCAATAAAACTCAAGACCAAGAGCTCGCTCGCTGGATCATTGCGAGCCGATTAGAGCAGGCAGAAAAAGAGCTCGCCGAGTACCGAGACAACACTGCAGTACGGATCCGACAATGTTCCGATCCGACTCTCCGAACATCGATCCCTCCGAGTCGAACAACCTTTACTCCGCTTGACCCTGCGAGTGCCCGGTCAGGATGATACGTGGGAGAAACCTCGCGACCAACCCAACTGGAGGGAACGACCTACCGAAGTCCCGAAGTCTAAATTACAGTGGCTTAGATGAGATCAAAATCGAAGCGCAAGGTTTCAGAACCACATCGATCTCAGCTCAAAACAGATCCGCCGGAATCCGCGAGGAACCCGGGATCCAGATATCCCCATTTCGACATTCAGCTCTAGATGATCGTTCTTCTCAAAGAACAAACGTACCCCTCCAAACCGGATTCACACCATTGGTGGATCATGCCTAGGAACATGATCCTTTTGGGATGGTACACGAATACGCACTGAGAGATGGCTAAAGATCTCCAAGCAGAACGGGGGCATTTCAGAGTTACTTCGAAAGAAACGATGCCAAGCTTAGAAGGATCCACGCTATCGTACACATGGCAACGAGCTCGACCCCCGACATAGATCAAGTCATCAAGGAGATTCGGATGAGTCCGTTCACCCACCGCAGAACTAGCGTAAGACTACATCATATCGGAAATATTAAATTCCCAAAATATTCGGAAAATTCCGACCCACAAGCTCACGTGCGAGCTTTTCGTTTAGCCGTAGCAAGAGCACATCTAACCGATCAGGAGAGAGAAGCTGGCTATTGCTGTTTCTTCACCGAAAACCTGACGGATCCGCTTTAGAATGGTTTTCCAGATTAGAAGGTTTGATTGATAACTTCAACCAACTCGTCTTGGATTTTCTGAAACAATACTCGGTCTTTATAGAAACACGAGCTCCCAAGGAAGATTTGTGGAAACTTAGGCAAGCCGCCTTCAAACCATTGAGAACATACATAAACAAGTTCAAAGAACTTAAATCTAAGATATCTAACCTAAACGAAGTGATCGCCCTCGCGGCCCTGAAAAACGACATTTGGTTTTCTTCTAAATTCATGGAAGAAATGGCAGTTAGAGCTCCCACAACCCTAGATGATGCATTGTACCGCGCATCCTACTTCACGAATCACGAAGAAGAAATCGCCTTCCTCAAAGAACAATATAGTGTGAGTAAAAATGGAACGCCCAAAAAATCGAGCACCTCGAAAGAGCCCGCCACTCGGGGATAACACTCCTTTGCAATAGACTCATCATCACCGAACAAATAATCGATCTTCGATTCTAGCAAATATTGTACTTTCCACAAACGCAAGGGGCACTTGACCGAGGAATGCCGCGCGGTACTCCGAAACAAAGAGGAAAGTAAAGGCAAAGGAGAGGTCGCGGAAGATGAAGAAACACCGAAAACTCCTAAAAAAACCGATATCCAAGAAGAAACAGAGTCCACATTTACTAAAACCCAACCTTTCTGGGGGCAAATACATTATGTTACACCATGGATTTTATCCACTTTCAACCATGGTATATAAGTGTTTTTAAATATAACTATTATGTTTTGGAGTCTTTTTAGAGTATTTACAGGTTGGTCTTTTGGAGTCTATTGAGTGCAGAACTGCATAGACGCGTCCAGATGTTTAGCTATGGATGGAGACCTTTCCACCGTTAGATTGAGACCATATTTTAACACAAGATAGAGCTTTGAGTTAGCTTTCCAGTTGATTCCTCACTGCTCAGATGGTTTCAGGAAGTACAGAGTGCGCAGCAAATGCTTCTCACAACCTTTTGTAAAGCTAATAGCACTTCTTACTGCTGAGATGATAGACAAAGGAGAAGAGTCTATAGAGGAGGTTTTCACAAAAGAATGATAAAGCTTCAGAGAGTAGATATTGAGACTTGTTTTGGAGCAAGTTCTCATTCTCATCCGGACTGAAACATATATCTCCAAAAGTCAAGCTAATGACTAAAAATAGCGATGAGTGGGAGGCAACCCACTGTTAGTTTCAGATCCAAGGAGGACGAGTTTGCATAAGGATCGACGATGGCTAGCTAGCATTGATTGACAGAGCATCAAAAGTATCGATCTCCACGTAATTGTGTTGGTTGACACTCACCTCACAAGCAGGTGTACTGTTTTCCTTGTTTAATTTTTACTTATGATTTATTTTCTTCACCAATCTTGGACTGTATACACTGGATAGTGTTGTTTAAGTCTTGGGGAGGTTGTACTAATATTATTTTTTATGTTGAATCTGAAAAAAAAAAGATCCGAGTAAGAAGATTGCCATTACATCGACCGATGAAGACACGTCGATAATGATTGACACTACAACACCGACAACGATCGATGCATCCTTAGTCACATCGATCGATATCCTGTACGGTCATGTATATCATTCTTACTTGTTACATAAAGTGTTTTTTATTTAATTTTTTTCATCCGATCGGTTGAGTTACACTGAGACAGTGTAGTTTAAGTCTGGGGGGATGTTTACTGACATTTACTTTACTTTTTAGTCTTTTTTAACTGTTTTCAAAAAAAACTTTTTGATTTTTACATGATATCTAATCACTCTT
>JABAYD010059243.1:0-11132 GCA_014822095.1 Diplotaxis tenuifolia
AGAAAGGCAGAGACTTGATTGTCTATCTCTCATGAAATATAATTCAAATGGCTTGAGAGGGGTTTAGCATACAACAGTAAATGAGAAGATACATATAAGACAATGTGTTTCTCATCGGTTATGCGTTTGATGCTTGGCACGAATTGATTTAATAAGTTTGATAATTGCATTATGTTATGACACTGAAGTTTCTGACCGGTCATTGTGATATGTCTGTGGTGCAGCCAGGTAAAACTCTAAGTGTAAGAAAATGGCAAGCTGCATTTGTCCAAGAAGGCTCTCTCAATATTGGCAAGACTCTAAGACGAATCCGAAGAGGGGTATGTCATTTTTCAAAAGTCTGCAAAGACTTGGTTTGTTCTGTATTACATGTGACATTTGATTATAATCCTTTCTACAAACTATCTGTAGGGAATCCATCCATCAATTAGAGGCGAAGTATGGGAGTTCCTACTTGGCTGTTATGACCCATCAAGTACTTTCGACGAAAGAGAGCAAATCCGACAACGCAGAAGGTAAGATTACTTTGTCTTTATCTTCTTTATATGTGTACTAATCTTGCAGCTACCTTACCTTATCTATGTGTTGATATCTCATTCAGAAAACAATATGCGTCTTGGAAGGAAGAGTGTAAGAAAATGTTTCCTGTGATTGGAAGTGGAAGTTTCATTACCGCGCCTGTAGTTACTGAAAATGGTCAACCCAACCTTGATCCTCTTGTTGTTCAAGAGATCAACTTAGGTAAAAAAAGAATATACTTTCTTCTCTTTTTTTCCCATTAAAGTTTTTTTTCTAAATTATTCATTTTACTTCTCTCTCAGCTACAAACTCAAATGGTTCGGTTTTCTTTAAAAAGCTCACAAGTCGTGGACCTCTCGATAAGAAAGTTGTTCAATGGCTGCTATCACTTCACCAGATAGGTCTTGATGTGAACCGTACAGACAGGTCTTTGGAATTTTATGAGAAAAAGGAGAATATGTCCAAGCTCTGGGATATTCTGTCTCTTTATGCATGGATAGATCAAGATGTCGGTTACTGTCAAGGAATGAGTGATCTTTGTTCTCCAATGATTCTTCTTCTTGAAGATGAAGCTGATTCATTCTTTTGTTTTGAGAGACTTATGCGTCGATTGGTACCTAGTTACCTTAACTATACTTTCAATGTATCTTTTGTATTTGGTATGTTACTAAACGTTTGTGTTCTTGTTTGTTTTTTGGTGAAATGAAAAGAGAGGAAACTTCCGCTGCACGGGGAGATCTGTTGGGGTTGAAGCTCAACTTACTCATTTGTCTTCAATTACTCAGACTATTGACCCCAAGCTTCACCAACATTTAGGTATTACTACTACTACTACTACTACAGTTTCTTTGCTTTTCTATATACACATGATCATATGTTAACCAAGCTCTGGTTCTTAAAATGCAGATAAACTAGGGGGAGGTGACTATCTCTTTGCTATTCGGATGCTAATGGTTCAGTTCAGAAGAGAATTCTCGTTTTGTGACTCTTTGTACCTTTGGGAGGTAATGAGTCTTGTCTCTCACTCTCTCTTATAAGCATAGTCTTCTTGATTCTTGAATTGATCTCAGTGCCAAACTCTACTTCCCATAGATGATGTGGGCTCTCGAGTACGATCCTGATCTCTTTCACGTATACGAGGCGCATCAATGCGGGACTGAGAAAACCGATGTGTCCAACGGTAAACCAAAGTCGATGAGCCAATGCGGAAAGTATGAGAGGCAAAACATGAGGAATGGAGGCAAAAGCGGAGAAGGTCCTTTGCCTATATCGGTTTTTCTAGTGGCCAGTGTCTTGAAAGACAAGAGTTCTAAGCTCATGACTGAAGCTCGTGGACTCGATGACGTTGTTAAGGTTAAAAGATAGATAATGTCTTCTTTTAACTTTTGTTTTGCTCTTGTGAATCACATTCCTCATACCATTTACGTATGATGATGCTATTAGATACTTAACGACATGAGTGGAAACTTGGATGCCAAGAAAACATGTTCTGGAGCCATAAAGATTCACAAGAAATATCTGAGAAAGGTTACTTCATCTCTCTGGGCTGTTTGTGTCTCTCTGCCTGAAAGTCTTTTCTTATGTTGTGTTCTTTCTCTTATTACAGGCTAAGAAATAGCACTTGCGAACATTCATGATTCTCCTGCTTAAACCTAGGTGGAAAGTAACCTGGAAAGTCTTGGAGCCTTACTACACTCAACATATACACACAAACACGTACACAAGAAAAAAAAACATATTTGTAAGCTGTTCATAAAATCTGATGTTGCATTTATATATGAACAACAAGATGTTTTTTCTGTATTTACCAAAGGGGAAATTAAGAAGGAAAGAGACTGTTCTTTAAGTTCATAATACTCATTTTCTGTTATACAAAGACGAATATTGGCAGGAGCAGATCTTCTAGACCAAAGCACAACTTGTAAACGGGCAAAAGTATATTACGTGACAATCACTTTAGCTACTTTTGATTAATGGATACAAGTTCATTGGATCAAAATCTCAAATTTTTGAATAAAGAAATAATACAGTTCTTCTCAAGTTACGTGACCATAGCTAAACACAAAGCAACTTGCGTAATTAACTAAGAGGCTCAGCTCAGTTACACTCTATGCATTTGCAGCTATTTGACTTATGTTTTTGTTTGATGAACTCTGTGTGTTCTTGATGTCTTGAACTACTGTTTCTAAGTCTCGACTGATAAATCGTTACTAATCTTCTAGACCAAGGCAATATTTGACTAACGGATACAAGCTTCTTAGATCAAACAAAATTTAAATAGATACATATAACAATTCTCTTCAAGTCCCTTCAGTCCTTGACCATGGCTAAACAGAAAGCAACTTACATAAACAACACTATTACAAACCTAAACACAGCTTAAAAATCAACACATGATCACAAGAAATGTTGTGATCACTACAAGAATCGAAGGCAAGAATCCAACACCAGATAATCTCATCCCTGAACTCTTTTTAGGAAAGAACTTAGGAAGCTCACATTCTTCACCATTAAACAAAACTCTCTTAGGGAAACCATCTCCTCCTGGAATATTCAAAGTCCCCAAATGCTTTTTAAACGATATAACCGACTGCATCTTCCCAGGAACCATAGGGTCTCTACCAGGATGCGTCCCATTAGTGAGACCAATCAAGAAGTTCATACCACGAAGCCCTTGAAAGAAAATAGTCTGGTTCTTAGGTGGAACTCTCGACCCATTAAAAGAATAAACATTCTCATACCCTAAACCAGCTTTCCCCAAATCCACAGCAGCAAACCAATCCTCCACAGCATTAGCTCCCCAGTTAAAAACCGTCACCCTCGCAGACCATCCATCAGCGTAGTCCGAGTTAACATGCCAGTTTAAACTGATCCCACAGTTGTCAGGACAAGGAAGCTTCTTAGGGAAAGCCATGTGTTTCCTCTTTGCCCATACTTTTGCCTTTAACGTCCTGTTTCCAAAAGGGACCAGGAGCGAGTCCGGAGGGAGGAGAAGCTGTCTGGCGTTGGCGTTGCATGAGTCGGTGTCTATGTCACCGCAACCGCAAGCACATGTGTTGCAAGGGATGGCTGAGTCGTTGTAGAAGGCTGAGTATGAGACGCAGCAACGTGCAGCTTTTGGTTTAGGTTTTGTTATGTTGCAGATGACTTGCCAGCTGGCGATTGCGTAGGTTGTGGCTTGGAGACCGCTCGGGTCAGGGAACCCGGTTGGGTCTACTCTTACAGGTGGTCCACATTTGTATTGGGGATTGACTATACCGTCTATTTTCCAGTGTTGAGGAGGGAAGAATGCTGTTCTGTTCTGATCAGGTGGCACCTTGTATACCTAAACCAAACATATTCAAACCCTCAATGAAACATACCTAACTAGACCTGAGCACAATTACCTAGACCCGAAAAGAAAACTATACCAAATTTCATAATAATTTGACCTCCTATATCTCTAGAACCAAAAACCGAACTGAAAATCAAATAGATACCCAAAATTTTTAAAATATAATTTTATATATGTTTTCTTATTATTAATTTTATTAGTTTAAAAATCAAATATCCTAAAATACTAATTATAATCCGTTTTACTCAAAAAAACAAAATTTCATTCAAACTTTTAAAAATAGCCAAATTACAAACTATATATATTTTTTTAAAGTATATCTGATATTAGCTGGTTTTTAATCTTGTTAACCGAACCAAACCTAAAACCGAATTAAACTTACAAAATTTCATTAAAATACCGAATGGATCTTATAGCTCTAGAACCGAAAACCGAAAAAATGAACTAAATGCCCATGCCTACTCCAACTATTTATTCACCAAACACTATACTTGTTCTGTTTTGGGGGCTAACCTGTAACTGGAAGATGGCTCTGGCCTTAGAGGCATCCATGAGAGCTGGCAAGAGAGTTCCATTCTTGCAGCAGAAAGGCAACATCCCGATTTGTTTATCTTCTTTACGCTCAGCCGGTAAGTCTTTGATAATAGGCTTCTTCTGGCAAGTAGCTACCTGAGAGAAATCAAGATCCGCATAGAACTGTCCTGCCTTGCTGTGCAAGCATTCTGAAGGGTTCTTCTCAGCTGAGTAAGCTCCACGCAGAGAGTATATGAACTCTCCTCGCATCCACTCCCATGTTAAATTCCAATGGTCTAACCGTCCTAATGGACTATCATTATCCATAGTTACCTATTTAAAACATATAAAACTTCAATCCTTTATGTATATAATAATCTCTCAAGGCTATTTTGATAGAAGTAATGGATCTAGTGACTCGCCTGCGCCATGTAGTTGCTTGTGTAGGCTTGAAGAACATCATATATGATATTCAAGTCTCCATTTCGTCTACGCGCGAACTTGGTTTTGGTTTTCTTTTTAGCTTTAAACTTAGGGTTCCTCTTGCAACAAACTTGCATTGTACCACCTGAACACAAAAACCAGACCGAAATAATAATAAAAACAGTCATAAAAACCATTTCTTGCGTAGCAAGAAACGAATGCTATTTTCAGAATTAGGTTTAATTTACCTTTTGACTTAGCAGCAGGGCATTGCCAACCATCATTAACAAGCTTAATCGATTTAGGCAATGGCGTAGCCGTACCTCGACCACCAAAAAGTGTTCCTGTTATCTCAATATTAGTTGAGATCTTCTTGTAGTCACCAGCTGTTTCAATCGAGGTCTCAAGATCTGTATTCGGAGAACCAATAAACGTGGTCCCATTACTTGCATCGTACGGAAAGTCACCATCAGCCGAGACAGCTCCCGTGGCGGAAACAATGATCTCTCTATGGTTATACCCTACGAACATCTCCCAACCTTTGACCTCTTCTATCCCCGTGTTCACGATCATAGCCGTTGCCTTGAAGGACCAGGCTTGAGCGGTGGCGTTTTTGGTGCGAGGGTATAGCTTTTCTCGGCCGCCGGAGTTGTATGACATGTAAACTCCGTTGCAACGGGCGAGACCTGGTGGAGGAGTGTCTTTCTTCTCGGCATCTTCGCCGTAGTCTTCTTGAGCAAAAGATAATGTCGGAAACAGAAGAAGGTTTGTTAGAGGTAATAGAAGAAGTATGTTTAAACGAATCTTCATCTCTAATGTGTTTCTGAGTTTCTTAGGACGCAAGAAAGAGAAAATAGAGAAGAAGAAGAGAGATGATCAAAGAGCTTAGCGAATAAGAGAGGCAGAGCATAACGGTTTCTCTTCCTCTAGTTTTTTTTTTCCCTGCTTCTCCGGAGGAGACACAAAAGGATTTAATGGAGAAATTAACGTAAATTAATATCACACTAACGCCAAATATGGTTTAACCGGACCTAAACGCAAATTATCAACGTAAATGGAATGGATTAACTATCGTTTTGTTTTCTATATATATCTTGTAAAGAAAGATAAGCAACCATGATCTCTGACAAGAATTAGCAACACATTGATTCAACAAAGTGAGACATTAATATCTTTTTCTAGTATGAGGTTATGTATATTTTTTGTTTGGATGTAGCTGGACGAAATTGGTTCAGGACAACATTCTGTAAGATGAAAAATACTTTCGACTTAGTTTTGGATGCGAGATTTGGTCTCGGTTACATAAAGTCAAAAGCATTTTTTCCATCTTGAGACTGTTGTCTTAAGCAAAACTCGTTGGCATAAGTCAAAAGCATTTTTTCATCTTGAAACTTGCTTTACGGGAGAGTTTGAAAAGCCTATGTTTCATAAATAAGTGACAGTCAACAGTGGAACAAGACTGATTTTATGCACTGCCACTGATGTTTTCTCCTACGTTTCTTCAAAGTTTATTAAACGCATCAAATTCAACAGCTCATTTTACGTAAAACTTTGTAGAATCGTAGCAGTGAACACTATTGGCAGGCATGGAGGATGCGTGAAACATGGTAGAGAACTTGATGGTGGGTTTGAAATATATAGAAAGAGTTGAAAGATGTTTTCAGAGTACGTTCACTCAATTACAGAGACGTTGAAATTTGCTCAAGGATGGGCTACCATAACCATTCGTATGGGATACATACTAAACACACCCACTATCTTACCAACCACAATTTTATATGTATTTTTAGACTTGTATAAACCAATGGATAATAGATTTTCATGTAGTGCATATAGATGTAAGGATCTCGTGCTAGTAAAATCAGAACAAGGTGTGTGTTACGAGCAAACCAGTAAGTTTGCAGCGTGTCCACAAGGCTTTCTCTTACCTTAGGATTTTACAAGAGAAACAGTGAATAAGTAAGTGAGCTAAGAAACCGAGATCTCTTCCATGCCGCTGATTTCTTCAGTTAGCTGATCTTGTAGTTTAGGCTCCAAGTCGATGAACTGGTTCGACTTACTTGCTAGATGTGAGATACTAACTCTTCCTTGACGTTTGATGTAATCAGCAACCGCATTCATCTCTTCCATTGATATGTAAATGTATTTTCCTCTATCATCCATTACACCCGAGAGCCGTCCTGAATAAAAGTAAGAAGCCTTTTCAGAGAGTCCCATTACGATTTACGGTTTCACATGTATGTATACACAGTCATCAATGTTTCATCTGGTTACTCATATAAACTACAAAAATGAATTCTAGTTTAATGGTTGGATAGAGAGAAATTTACCAATGCTCTCCAAAGAAGCGATCCTGTTGATGCATTCCTACACCAACAAACAATTGAATCAGTTTCAGACTTTAGAACAATGACAAAATGTATTCAAATATGCTTCCTAGAAGATGTAGACAGCAGAAACCTGAGTTCGTAGATTAAACTCTGCGGCAAGATCTTCAAGTGGAACACATTTCTGTTTCTGCAAGCACACCACAAAGCAAAAAGAAGAACTCAATATTTCTGCACATTGATAAGGGGTGAAACAACACTTGTATCTATACTTCATCGTTACATTTGTTTCTATTGGCAGAGTGACGATTAGAACAGGATATGGGAAAGTGTTTTGGTTATTCGAGATATACCTTAATGTATTCAACAAATTCTGAAAGCAAATCTTGATTCCCACCTTCCACTTCCTCTGTAGTACCTTCAGCATCAACTGAGAATTCCCCTTTCCATTTGTCAAACTCTAACGCAGCTGCCTCTTCTACCTTGGATTGTCTTGCTTTTTCTTCTTCTTCCGACAAAACAGTCAAGTTGAATATTTACTTAAGCAGAATCGCCTAAACAGAAGAGAATTGGAGATAAAATAATTGACCCACCAGCTTCCGCTCCTCTGCCTCACGCTCCTCATCCTTCTTCTTACGCATCTCTGCGTACCAATCTTGTTTTGTACTCCTTGACCCGCGTGCAGCTTCTTCAGCCTTTGCCATACAACATGAAAAGATTTTGATCAGGAAAGTCTTGCCATAGAATCTTCCGATCCAAAGGACCAATGATCTTTCTTACAAACTAAGACTTGGGACTATAATTGGTCAAATGATATTATTTACTATTAATTTCCTATACTTGGTACTTCTAGAACATTAGACTGTTTAGGCACCTGTCTTTGTTCTTCTCGTTCTTGACGCTTCTTCTCTTTCTTCTTTGATGCTCTGGCTTGATTTCCAATGGCTTCATCTTCATCCTCATCATCACTCCCACTGATGTTTTCTGTTTTCACATATACCCCAAATAAATACTCCAAACACAGTAGTTCATTTGTTTGTAGACCTTCCCTAATCTTAAGCTAGCTTTACAGCAAGATGAATAAGAGGTTTCTAGTTCTTAAACTGTAACCAATAACATACGGTTGTCAGCAGCTATAAAGTATCAGAAACTTGATATTCATTCATTCATATAAAAAAAACAAAACTTAATCCTTGACAATGGACTACGTAAAAGACACAGAAGCTGTGTAGTACGAACCTTGAACGTTAGATGCTGAGGAGGAGGAGCTAGCACCAGCAGAAGCAGAAGCTGCAGGTCTCCGACGCATTCTACGCCCACCACCACCAGTACCACGTACCACGTTTTCACGCGCCTGAACCTTTTTTTTTTAATTCATAGAACAAAAGATCTCAACTCCAATTTCGAAACAATGGCGTTAATATTTTTTTTTTATTAGAAACTACCTGTGGAGGTTGTGCATCTTCCTCACGTGAACTAGCATCTACCCGAAGTTTCCACAAGAACAAAGGAGTCACCGCAGCTATGAGGATCATCGACACTATCAAAGCGAATATCTCCTCCATCTCTTACCTGCGTCCGAAATGTAACCGAAAAGAAATAAGGTAATTTGAAAGAAATGTAGAAAAAAAAAATTAAAAGGGCAAATTTTCCCAATAGCACTTTTTTTATATCATAAAAATAACTCTCAAAAACTAAAATGACCAAAATAACATTTTTTATTTTAAAAATTTTAATTTTTTTTAATTTTTTCAAATTGAAAACCATTTCTCTAAACCCCACTCATCAACTCTAAACAAAAAAAATCTAGAATTAGTTAACCCAAGGATAAAAATGAATAATTTATAAAATATTTTAGTGTTATTTTTGTCATTTTTATTTTTAAGTGGTATATTTGTGTCAAAAACTTTTTTAAGTGCTATTTTTGTCTTTTTCTCTTAATGAAATCGAACGAGGATAGATTCAGATCGTTCCATACTCTAACCTAATTGCGTTTTGTTGTCTTTTTTATTCGTAGTTTAATCTAAACCGTCTTGCTCGAGGATTGCAGAGCCCCCTCCGCCTTGACTCAACAGAGAAGACAATCAACAGGGGTAAATTTCGTAACAACCTTTATGTTTTTTTTTTCTGTATAATAATATTCTTTAGCTACATGTTTTGCTATTAAGAAAATGATAATTAAAGGCTTTGCAGTATAGATCCAGCTTCAGGTAAGAAAGATATTCATAGAAGAGGCGAAGTTAATGAAAATTTCTTAACAATTTCATATTAAAAAAGTGGCAAAGACAAAGTACATATGATAGTAGTAGTCTCTTGGTATCATACCAAGGCGAATATAAAAAACCAGCAACACGAGAATCAAAGATGAAAGTTGAAGAAATGTTTTGGAACGAGAGGATAACAGTAAGGATCCACTAGAGCAGAGTGTAGCAAACGGCCTAGCGAAAATGAAGCACAAGCAGCTCAGAAACCATGGATCTTGATGTTGTCCTTCTTCACAAGCCCAGCCTGTTCCATCAAAAGAGTAGCGTAAATGAGATAATGCAACAATGTTTTTTTTTGTTAGCTTTGTTTGTAAAAGAGTTATGATAATCACCTGGACTAGGAACGTGGAGACGTTCTTCCTCTGGTCGCCTTGAAGCTGAATAACCTACACATTCCAACAGTAGCATAATTAAAGAGAGAGCACACATATATAGTGGATGCCCCACACAGATTCAACAAACGCACCTGTCCGAGTTCAGAGTCTTGAACCACTGTCCCGTTGCAACAAAACTCCTTCTTGAGGTCCTTAAGTATCTTGCTGTAACTATACTCTTTCTTTAGCCCTTGGACCGTCGTCAAGCTTTTCCTACCATTCCGCTGCTGGACACGTATGTGGACGTACTCTTTTGTTCCCGCACCTGAGTCCTCAACATTAGCATCAGCAAACGGATCTGCACGAAAGTCAAAAAGAAACTCATTAGCTCTTATCAGATCCAACATGACAAACTTTTCAGAAGCATATGAGCCAGATCTGCAGAGTTGTTCTTTTCCAAATTTATAATAGGAGCTTACCGAAGGCAGCAGGGACCTGGGTTTCAAGTTCAGACATGAAACTTTGTTGATCTGATGGGCAAACTACAGAGAAACTGAGACCTGAGCAATAAGAAAAACATCACATAAGAGAAAGGTAACAACACATAGTAGACGATGAAAGGTCTCAAACCACAAATCGAATTAGGTACTAAGATTATTAACTAGGAATGACCTGAAGCAAGTAACACAGAGAAAAAAAAGCAGAGATAAAATAAACATAACACCAAAACAAATCAATAAACACACATAATTCTAGTACGAGCCCTATTCAATTGGAGACTACTGGTAAATAATAGTATATAATCAAATGAGAAACTAAAGATTATCATCTTATCATATCTCATGAACCTAATTGAAAGGATCCAAGTTAAATTACCCAACCAATGTAAACAGAGAACATCAATCCATCAAAAGATTACGTTTTTTTCTAAATTCAGCGGTAAATTATAATAGATCACAAACAAAATCTCGTGATTCGATCTTCAGACGGCAAAAAAAAAAAAAGGTACCAAAAACGCAATAAATTTCACCTCGAAATTATCAAAATCAAGGAAATAACAAGATGTAATTTGAGATCAGCTAAGGATACAAGACACCCGCGGATAGAAGAAGGGCAATTTTACCTGATTCGAGGAGTAGAGAGTTTCGAGGATCTGAGATTATCGGGAGAAGAGAGAATGAAACCCTAGATTCGGATAAAGTATGGCAAACTTCTGTTTCGGTGGAGGAGAAGGAAGACGCAGTCTCAAATTATATTTTCAAGGTGGACTTTGAGCTTCGTACTCTTAGTGGGCTTGACTTTTATACTTATCCCTTTACTGGGCTTATAATTGGGCTTCACACGTATCAACTTGGTAGATTTTATTTGTTGACAACACCAGTTCGCATGCCATCAGAGCACGATTAACGGGGGATGTTAATGGGTTTCTCTTCTCCTG
>JABAYD010059262.1:0-11735 GCA_014822095.1 Diplotaxis tenuifolia
AAAATGAATGCAAAATGCAACCTAAGGATGCCTAAATCTATCCTATATGCTCAATATGAATGAGAATCTATAGCTAAAACCATGTAAATATGCAACACATCATGGTACACTGCATATCTGTAAGGCTTTTGATTCACTGGGTTTGATCCTTCCTCCAATTGGATCTTATGGTTATGATTAACACGGAATGGAGGCAGCTCTGTTGGTTCCTGGAAGATATCCTTAAATTCCTCTGTCATCGCTTCCACTTGAGTAACACATCCCTCATGGTTCTCATTTCCAACTATAGCATTTAGCTGCAACACAGCTGCGTCCTCCATTTCATAAGCATCGATCATGTGTAACTGCATGTCATTCTCCTTGACATTCTCCAATCTCTTAGCTTTAATGCCATGAAGTGTAATCTTCTTGTTTTCCCATTTAAACTTCATCTCCAACTCCTGGAAATTCCACGTAATTGGTCCAAACTTATGCAACCATTGAATTCCTAGTACCATGTCATAACATCCCAAAGGAATCACCATCATATCATCTCGGAACACATGGTTCTGAAAGTACCATTCAAAACGAGTAACCTTGCCAGATACATCAATTCTGTTACCATCAACTATTGCTACTTTTGATCGTTGAGATGGTTCTACAAGTCACCCCAACGTCTGAGCGATCTTCTGGTCAATGAAGTTGTGAGTAGACCCTGTATCAATCAAGATGTACAGAGATTCCTTTCCATGAGTTCCTCTTACTCTCATAGTAGTATAGTCAGTGAGACCAGAAATTGCATTGATATATATCTGAGCAACTTCTTGTTCACTTCTATCTTCTTCTTCTTCTAATACGTCTTCCTTGTTACACATATTTTCCTCCATTTCCTCATACTCCATCAAGAAAAGCTGTGATTTTTTATGCTTCAGATAATGATCTCGCGTGTATTTCTCATCATAGTAGTAACACAGACCCTTAGCTCTTCTATCTGCTATTTCAGCACTAGTCAAAAACTTCCGTAAAGGTTGACCATTCTCCTTGTTTTTGTTTCCTTCTGTCACACTTAACCCTTCTGTTTCGTTTCTCATATGAAGTAGGCCTTTCTGTGTAGATGCTACGGCTTGACTCTTCCCATTACTCCACACATCACTCATTGTTTTCCTTGGATGAGCTTTCTCATACAACCTACCCAATACCAAACACTCACGAGTCATCTCAGGTTGAAACATCCTTATATGCATTTGTGTATCCATCCTCAACCTCGCTAGATATACACTCACAAGGTACTCTTGAGACATCTTCAACCTTGACCTTATCAACTCAAACTTCGCATGATATTCAGTGATACCTTATGTCTCTTTAAGCTCTTTCAACTCAGCCATAGGATCATCTAATATCTCTTCAAACCTTTCACGTAACAAGAGTTTGTACGCTCTTCAATCACGTAAAATAATCATTTCTTCATCCTCTTGCATCAATGCTTGGTGCCAAGTTGATGGAAGACTTTCAAAATGCAAAGATGCTATTCCAACTTTCGACTTTTCCGGTGTATTATCAATATCAAAGAATTGTTCTACTTTGGTTAACCACTCTTTGAGTTTATTCCCATCGAATCGAGGAAAATCAATTAGTTACGACCGCCTTGAGGATTGTGAACATTGTGGCCGTTGTGAATCACCGGAGTCGCCGATACTCCCGGCGAACCACCATGTTGACTTCCTTCTCTGTTAATTGATATATTCGTATTGTTCTTCATCATCAATTTAACGGCATAACATATCGGCAATTCTCTGATCTATCTTCTGGTTTTGAATAAGGGTGTTAGCTTCCATCATCTGTTGAACCTTGCTAAACACCGCATCTTCAACCTCACGCATCGTTGACTCTTTCAACGCCGCCACCGCTCGAGTTTCCGCCACTGATAGTGTAATACAAGGATTAGCTAAGGATCGCTGTGCCATTCATGAAAACAACAAAATGTAACTTACCCGTAGAAGATCTAGAAACAGAATCAATCTTCAAACGAGGAGATTCCAATTGAGAATCACAAAGTTCTTGAGAAAGAGAAGTTACATCAATATATTTCTGAATAATCCAAATAAAAGGACTCTATCTTCAGTATATACTCGATTGTGTAACTAACGAGTCAACACGACTCAGTAACTCGGTTGTTAAGATTCCTTCCACATGTCTTCATTTAACTGGTTGTTTCTCTCCCGTTGACTTTTCTAACGATTCCCTCATTTTTTCTATTCAACGTGTTCCAGCTGTCTCCTATTCATTTACTCTGTAACAGGAATCTATCATTACCGTCTCACTTCAATTCCTTTTCAACATTGATCTTTAGAGGTATCCGCTCTTATTTCTGTAAAGATTCCATATTCTCACTAATGATATCTAGTTTTCTCATCTCTCTTGCCCTGATTTGCCTAAACTCAGTCTCTATTCTTAGTCTACTCGCTGGAAACTTCACTCGACATAAGTAAAAGTTTTCGTTTTCTTAGCTTTTGTTTTGCCTGTTCTCAAGAAACCTAAGCCACCACTAACACGATTCATGGAAACCAAGTCTGTCTTTCCTCACTTGTGATAAGTTTTCTAGCATTCTCAGCTCTTTTAGCCAAAAAATTGATTGTTGCTACAACAGACAAACAATATCATTCTTATTGTTTCTTTGGCTATTAATCTTTTATTTGTTTCGTAACAGGTTATGGCTAGTGGTGGTGGACGAAAACAAAGCAAACAACAACAAGGCATGGCTCGTGGTGGACATGATGATGCCATTGCTAACCAGCGTAGAGTCCCAGATGTGCTTAACCCTTTTTTTTACAAGCTCCCCGACAAAGGTGGACAGACGAGAGTGTACTTTTTCTGGGACTTCAACACATCACCACTACACCCGAAAGTGTGATATAGCTAGCCTTGCAGAGAATCTGAAATCAACTCTTCAGTAGATCAAGTCTAGTGAAGAGTACACTACTATGAAAGAAGAAATTTGTACCGGCTACGGAGATTTACGGGGCTTCACCGGTGAGAAATATAAGAAGTTGACTTCTCAGGGATTCAAATTGCGACATCTCGTCACTAGAAGTCTCGAGAAGACTACTGGTTGTAGTGCTACGGTACCACCAGCACGAGTGCAACCAGATGGTACATTGTTTTGTTTATAGTATTACCCTATGCTACATACTTCATTTAGCAAATTATTTAATCGATTGACCTGAAAAATTGTACTTTTGTACATACTCCTAGCTCTAAGAACAAAACAAAACATGGTCTGGTCCTTTCCATGTTAAGCTGGTATCTATCATTTGTGAGGCTCTTGATTAAAGGTAATTCTAAAGACAACAGGATCATCTGTCTAATTTTGAGAATGTTGTTTTGATAGCGTCCTTTATTATGAGGATCTGTTATCTATTGATCGTGAAGTTTTATCTCACATGTAACAGGGATATAACCACGACCAATATTTTTGTTTCCTGTAACCACGACAAACATTTCCCGTAATGTTAAAAGAAATCGGAGAACTTTGTAATTCAACTCCTTTGAATAATAACAGTATAATATCTTTTGTACACACATTAAATGTAATGTCAACATAATGAATTGTAAATGCAAAGACTATTTTTGTACACACATTACTAGTACTGGTTGCATAACTACAGTCTTTGGGCTTTGCTTCCACGAATGCCGTTTTGTACATATAGTCCAAGTCCAAATTGTAAAATTAGTTAATAGTAACACAAGATTGCTTCTACAAATTGGCAATGCCTTCAAATTTAAAGACACTGCTTGTTGACCATTAGATTTAGAGGTGCCTTCTACAGCTCAAACAACACTTTTGAACAACACCACCTCACCTTGGCTATATTACGAAAATGTTAGCACGAAAGGTTGCACAACTTGTGAAAAAATGGGTTTTCTCTTTTTCCAGAGCCTAACTCTAAAAAGTTTCTTACAAACTTCTAGAAGTTTCTGTCTCCTAGAAAATGTAGCAAACTCCCTACATACTTCAGTTAAACAATGACCAGACAGTCTGATCAACATATCAAAACTACATCCAACGGCTGAGAAAACCAAACGATACAAATAGATAAAACGACACTCGACGGGGAGATGAACGAACGAACGAACTGTTGGTGCCTTCTCTCTCTCACTTCCTTAACCCTCTCCGCCACTCTACAATGGCCGGTCTCCTCAAAACGCCGTCGTTACACCTCACACCGTCTCTTATTCATGCACCCTCTGTGCCCTTCAAGCCCTTTTGCGTCTCCTTCGCCGGAGGAAGGAACACGAGCGTCTCACTCTCGCGCCGAGCTTCTCTCCGCTCCGTCTCCGGTGGATATCCTCTCCGGTTACTAAACTTCGTACCCTTTGCTTCTGGAGAAGCTGAGACGGAGGTGGAATCTACCGAACCCGAAGTCCAGGTTTCTCGATTCGGCTCACTTCCGTTTTACCTTTTGGTGGCTTTTAGAATGTTGATTGGGTGATTAGGGTTTAGGGTTTCGAAATTGGACTCCTCTGGTGTGTATATTTGTGTAAAGGGTTAATCTTTATTGATTACATTAGTCTCTGAAGGATTCGTAATGTTGATTGTGTTGGTATTGTCAGAGTGCTGAGACTCTGTTTTGTCTCAGCTTCTTTGCGTAAAGTTTTGATCTTTGTTGATTATATTACGGTATTACCCCCTGTAAGATTCGTATTCAGTCTATTATTGTGATTGTTTAGGTCAATAGATTGTGTTGATGTGCTGAGACTGTGTTTTGTCTCAGCTTCCTTGCTTAAAGTGCTAAGCTTTGTTGATTATATTACTCCTATCAATGTGAATGTTCAGGTCAATAGGTTGTGTTGGACCTCTGTTTTGTCTCAGCTTATCAGGAATTGCTATGTAATGTATTTATAAACTGAATTGCTTTCTTTCTTCTGTAATCATGGAGCAGGAGACGGATGGTGTTGAGAGTGAAGATGGTGGCGTTGAGGAAGAAGTGGCGGCGGTAACCATAGCATTGCTAAGTTCGTATAAGGAAGCATTAGCAGAGAACAACGAGGAGAAGCTTTCTGAGATTGAAGCATCATTAAAGTCCATTGAAGACGAAAAAATTCAGCTAGAGGAGAAAGTCACCTCTTTAACCAATGAGTTAGCGGTGGAGAGGGATCGGCTGATAAGAATCAGTGCAGATTTCGACAACTTCAGGAAGAGGAATGAGAGGGAGAGGCTAAACCTTGTTTCAAATGCTCAAGGAGAAGTTGTTGAGAATCTTTTGGCGGTTTTGGATAACTTCGAGAGAGCTAAGTCTCAGATTAAGGTGGAGACTGAGGGAGAAGAGAAAGTCACTAATAGCTACCAGAACATATACAAACAGTTTGTTGAGATTCTAGGTTCCCTTGGTGTTGTCACTGTGGAGACAGTTGGCAAGGAGTTTGATCCAATGGTAAGTTGCATAGCTAATGACTTGTTCTAGTGAGATGCCTTTTTAGTTATCAAAAAGTTAAAAGGGCTCATGTGTTTAGTACTAAGCATACATCTTTGGAAAAGTTTCATAACTTACCTGAGTGGTGATGGGTTTTTAAGTGAGCTTTACACAAAGTCTTCGTTTGTTGATGTTTATAGAAGCTAACATCTCTTTTATCCTTTTTGCTTTTTCTCTTTTGATGTTTTAAAAGCTTCATGAGGCAATAATGAGAGAGGATTCTGCGGAATACGAGGAGGGTATAGTACTTGAAGAATACAGGAAAGGTTTCTTGCTGGGGGAAAGACTTTTACGTCCTTCTATGGTGAAAGTATCAGCTGGACCTGGACCAGAAAAGACAGGTGAAGCTGAAGGAGAAGAAGGAAGCGCAGAAGAAGAAGCAGAAGTGTCTTCATCTTGAAGGAAAAAACTATGAAAACTAAGAAGTTTTGTGGTGTGCCTGAGAGAGAGAGAGAGAAGGTTGGTTGTTGTTGTTGTTACATTGTATCATTTCTACAGAGTTTAGAGAAAATAGAACGAGAATTTCTATTGAGATTGATTTTTTTCTTTAAATTAATACTGGAAGATAATGGATTTTGTTATCTATATTCAGGATAAAAATTAGGTACAACCAGTGAAAATGTTTGATATCAGTACTTATAATGATCAGGTACGGATCAAAGTGTGTTACTAAATATCATTATGCTTAGAAAGTACTATGGGTCAGGTTTTACTGTGTATTTTGCGTACTATGGGTGAAGTTGTGTATGTTATTTGGGAACGTATTTAAATAGATGTTGAGTCACATATGCTCTTTTTCATTTATTGATTTG
Organism: Diplotaxis tenuifolia; assembly: GCA_014822095.1. Lineage (NCBI taxonomy): Eukaryota > Viridiplantae > Streptophyta > Magnoliopsida > Brassicales > Brassicaceae > Diplotaxis > Diplotaxis tenuifolia. The sequence goes on from JABAYD010059262.1 coordinate 6,263, forward strand.
TTCTTAGGATGTTGGGCAATCTCGAACTCCACAAAGAACTTACCGAGTGCTTCCGGATTCAAAACCATTATGATCAATAAGTCCAGTGAATCTACAACAAACTGTGAGAACACCAAAAAAAACTGTTTTTAGGTGGGGAGGTGAAATCAGATTGTAGATATGAACTTCAATGTATGTCTATATAATCGAGTTTTTCTATTTATACGAAAATGCTTTTTTTCTATTTCTAAATATAAAAGAAAAAAATAGTATTTTTTATATTTTTCTGTGGAATAAATCGAACTTTATAATATTATTCTCTATTTTAAAGGAAAAATACAAAACGTACATGGGAGATTCTAAGTATATGGATCTAGAGGTGCCAAGCCCCTGAAGTCCACATTAGACAAATCTATATTACATTTAATAATTATTTTGTTTTATTCATCTGTTTATTATTATGAGGAATGCCATTAAACTTTAAAGCTACTTTAATTATTTTCTTAGAAATAATAAAGACAAATGATATATTTACAAATATTATTATGGTAGTTATACATCCAATCAATAAGATCATATATGATTTTACCAAAAAAGTTTCAATGATTTCATAGTTATGCATTATTATTTATTCTAATATATTATTATAAATAGATAATTACATCATTTATAAAAATCGCAAGAGAAGAAAACTAAATTTATATTTAAAAGTAAATGAAAAACTAATATTATATAATCTATAAGATTTAACCAAAAATATTTAAAATGAAATCTGGATCGATTACGGATTGAGTGTGGAGACAGGGTGCATATGTCCCATAATGTTTGTAAAATTTAGTGTAATTTTAGCAAATTTGATATATATATCTTCTTGCAATTTGTAAATGAAAATGTAATTTTACATTTATTAGTGTACTTGTGCAGAGACTAATAGTGACTCCATAAAACTAAAGAGCAGAGAAAAAATGGTTAATGGCGATTGCTCGTGCGATGGCTGCTTCTTCTTAACCGATCAATTTTTTGCTCTGATCAAGAGATCTAGAGTATTTTCGGTGATAGTCTTCTATTCTGAAAATCCACAGACTGATATCAATGTTGACAATGGCCATAAGTGTGGTTGTTATTCAAAGATGCATGTACAGTGCTCTTGTATTTCTTTTTCTTCTAACCAAGCATGTGAAGGATCATGTTTTGATGATGACTCTTGATCAGACTCGGAGTATTCACATTTCGATTTCTCTTCAAGCATCATCAATAGCAAATGCGACACATCACTATCCGGTACATAACTAGTTATTGGAATTCAATTATAATGTTCGAATGGAACAATTATGTGACATTTCCATTCAGACATTTTTTTTTATCTCCGTGATGTTAGTGTGACAAGATATTGCCAAACTTCGAGTGCACGGTTGTTTTTCCCTCGAATTAGTTGGGTTCTTGGCCGAAGAATTTGGGATCCAGAAAAATTACAAAATCCGTTGAAAAAGGTACATGATGAGATCAGAAAAAGAAGAACAACTTCACACAACGATGAAGAATCTTTTAAAATCTATATTTTGATACAATATATTTGATATCAAAATATAGACAAATCTGATCTAGCACTGAAATCATATAAACCACCATAGAAGAAACGATAGAAGAAACGACAGTACAAAATAAAAAATTGTCTTATTTTTGTTGTATGGAGATATTTTTACAGTCATTGAGAGTTGGCCATTCCAGATTTTAATCTTCACGGTGAAATCAGTACATTGGATTCTATACCGGAGAATACTTATACTTCCTACATGGACCACGGTTAACATAATACAACAAAAGAAGTTGGTGTTAATGATGGGACGAAGATTAAAAGTTCGCAAGAAAATTATTAGAGTTAATCTAACTATTAAAAGGGAAATTTATTTAGTACTTAACTCTAAATTTTTCTCAAAAATTACAATAAAGTGCCACTGGTATTAACTCTATACATTCACTAAATTATAGAAAAAGGTTTACGTCATAATACATAACAATCGGACAAACCTATTTAAATTTGTTTGACCCAATAACTGCATATATCTCTTTAACCATAAAATGTGATTTATCATTAATATCAATCATCACAATCTCAATATCCGCATGAAATGGTTTGAATAAATTAGAAAACCGAGATTGTTAACCCAAGTGCCAAAATATAATTGAATTAACATTACGAACCAGAACTATTACAAAACCTAAGTAATGTATTTGTTGAGCACATCATTAAACCGGATTATATGTATTACATGAATTAGATGCAATTGTAAAACCATTTGTTTTAGTATATACTGATTACAAATAAAGGGAATTCCAAATTTATTTATTCTAGAAAGAAAATCAATGTTTATAGATTTTCTAATGATTTAGTTTCACATAGCACTAAAACAAGATATCAAATGAACCAAAAAAATCACTTCAATGATCGTATCGATATGGTTTATTCGAAACTGTTAAGAGATCAACTAAATATTCTTAAAATCATTGACCATTTTACTAACTCAAATAAAAGACTTTAAATTAAAGGTATCATATTAATAATATATATATTTACTTGCTAATCACGGTTTATTAGAATAGACCTAAATTTAAAATACTTACCAATACGTGATAAAAAAAAATTAACCGTGAATATCTTTCTAAAATCTTAATCCATATTTAAGCAATTATCATAACAAAACCTCTATTCAAGTAATCACAAAAAGGTTCTTATTTTCTTCATAATCTTGCAAAACACGGCAAAATATCTAATCAATTCGCGGAAATATAGTCTTATTCAAACTCAAACGAATCAGTTTAATTTGGGAATAATATTGAATAGGATATTCGATTTTTAATGCTGAAAAAATCACAACTACCCAACTTCACCCTACCTTTTCTACCTAGCTATATATACCTCTTCTCTAATAACGTTAAAATCATATCCTCCAAAAATAACAGAAATCACTACTTTTACTCCTCTCTCAAAACTCAGACCTTTTAAGAATAACTGGCGTTTTCAAGTTAAGTACTTACATTCTTGGAAGCAGAAGACATCATATGGATGTAGCTTTGAGATGGTTTTCGCCTGAAATTTACGGTGGTTCTGTCAAGGTTGTAGTCTTCTCCTGCATCTTAGTTACTGGGACTTGGTTCTCTCCATGTCCAATATCATGCGACACGATTAAAAATTTAATTATCATCATATGTTCATTGTACAAAAAGGATTATCAACTTTTAAAGCTTATGAGACAATCATATTAAACTAAGAACACGTACATTAGTGTGCCTTCCCTTTCCTACGTGACGTTTCGGTTGGGTTTTTAAGAATGACTTTATCACCAAAATGTAAGATATGCGGATAAAGTTGTCCATAATATCAGAAATGAAAAAGAATACAACAGAGAATCAACAAAGACAAGCGTCAACCAGCAACTTGTAAAGTGAAAGAAAAAAAAAAGCCATCATCTTATTCCAATAGTAATTGGCCAAGAATCCCGAAATACAAGTAAGTTAAAACAAAATCAACCTATATCTAGATTAAATAGCAAACTACTTATAAAAGTATAGACCAGAAAATGTCAAATAAGAAAAAAAGAACCAGTGAAGAGTAAGCTCTGCTCACCTCAAATTCACTAAAAGATTCGAGCCAGTCCAGAATTTGCCCCAAGGGAGCTGAGAATACCTATAAACCTCAACAACAACAATGAACAATCTATGAGTGATAGAGGATAATAGATGTTGAAAATAAACCAGATTTGTATCAGAATTAAAGAGAGCTAAAAAACATCTGAATCTGAAATTGGTCAGTGGAAGAAGATAACACGAAATACATACAAGGGAGCAGCAGCAACAGAAATAACAAAAACAAAAAGGAAAGAGAACCTCAGAGCTGCACTTCACCTTCTTTTCCATGACGCGACCAGCAAACAACGCAAACTTCTACTGATTTTTTACAGATCTTCGTACGACTTCCTCAGATGATGTTTACAAAAATCAGAACGCAGATTATAGATTAGAACAACTAATCGTAAAAAACTAAGTTCAACCTAAATCTACAAATTCGAACCTGTATGCCAAATCTGCAGTAGTAATCAATATATCTTTCTTCTGTCATCCTTTCATTGGAAAATTCACCCGTCTTTAAGGATGATATCACCAGAAAATACATGGCATCGACAAAGAGAACCGAAGGAGAAACAGAAGTTTCTACGGGAACTAAAAAGTTGTACAAGGCACATCTGTTTCTGTTTCTTTTCCCGGAAAAAAGTTATATGCGCTTTGATAAAAATTTAAGGTTCACTAATTTAAAATCAAAACAAAATTTCCCAAAACCAAATTTCCCAATTCTATTTTAAAAAGTGGTCTTTGTTAGTAAAATTGCTATAGATCTTCTTACTAACATTGTTGCTCTCTAAATAATTTTTCGTATTGTGTTTCCATAAACAATTCTGCCTCTAAGTGTTATAATTTTTTTTTTAAAACAAATCTATAAAATCTAATTTTAAATAAAAAATTAAGAGAATAATTTAATAAAACACACACAATCTAAACAAAACACTCTAATATTTTATATTTAATTATTTGGTTTACCAAGTCAACTAAAAAATACAATATCAAAAAAATACAACCTCATAGTTTAAGAAAAAAAACACTAAACAAAATAGAACAATTATACACCACATAAGAATTTTCAAACTTATGACACATCAATATGAATTTTTCCAAACTCTCAAACTTATAACATCAGATCTATCAAATCATCATTAGAACTCTTAAATACATAAACGTGTTTAACATCTAACACAAACATATAATTATTATACATAACATATACCCGCGCGGGCGCGCGGTTCAAAAGCTAGTGCAGCTACTATACATCACTTGATCTATTGTTGTCATTTAATCATCTTTATTATACTATTTGTTGTTTTATTTCATATGTATTATGTATTTGGATCATCTTTTAACAATATAATAAATTTAAGTTGACAAAAAAAAGACTAATAGTGACTCCCGGATTCGCCCATGTTTGAGTCGCGTGTGGAATATCCCGGTCCATCTTTATATTTTAGGACAACCATGCATTGTATTGTATTGTGTGTAAACAGTTACAATGTTAAGCAAATTCTCATTAATTAAAGTGATTTTCAGTTCTGTCCCCGTTGGGCTATAGTTTCCAAATTTAGAAATGTGTTAGCCAGAAAGGAAACGAAAACATATGTTACTTCCACCGTTTCTTAATATACGATGTTTTTGGCTATGTGCAAATTTTTTTTTTAAATGACATTTTTCTAAAAAATATTTTTAACGATATAATTTTATAATTATCTAACTAGTTATAAAAAGACAGTGAAATTTTATTAGTTAAACAGTTTCCAATAAAGTTAAAATTAATCTTAAAATCTATAAACATACTTTAAAATTCTCAAAACATGATATATTTTTGGGAGTTTTACAAAATTGACCTAAAACTTGAAGTCAACCACAAAAC